>JAJEJO010005561.1:308059-358927 GCA_020662805.1 Glaucomys volans
GGACCCAGAGGTACATTACTCAGGGCACAATGGCTATGGAAGTTACACTGAAATGCTAGGCCATAGTCAGGACATCATGACCATAACCAGAGTAGGGAGAAGAACTAGGGGCCAGATATGAGGAGTGAGAAATCCAGAAAACAAGCTACAGACTAGTGGTCTGATGAATGAGATGTGCCAGAGCAAGGGATATTGCACGAATTCCTGCACAGATGGGGGCATCCTCTAACTCAGTACCCTGCTGGGGTGTGGTACAGTACAAGTTAATAAAAGTAGCAATGAATTGGACTGGACCTTTTGATTTGATAGTGTAATTCCCACTCTGCTCTTTTAGGATAATCTTTAGTATTGTTCAGGTCACAGCTTTTTGACCCTTGTTTAGTGACACTGCCCAACTCCCTTGAACATTGGATCCTTTTTCGTTAAGCCGATTGTTCCTTTATCCTACATATGAAAAATAGAAGGATCAGACACTATTCAGATCAGTCATAATCAACTAGTGAGCCCTTGAATTTTTTTATGCTTAATGATTTTTAGGAAAAAGCAGGAAAATAATTAATCTACTGTTTCTTTTCCTTTTTTGCCTTTATTCTGAGTTACATGTGGTCTTAAAAAACCAGCTGGGTGCAGTGGTGCATACTTGTAATCCAAGCTACTTGGGAGGCTGAGGCAGAAGATTGCACAATCAAAGTCAACCTGGGCAACTTAGCTAGATCCTGTCTCAAAATCAAAAAGACAAAAAGGTCTGGGATTTAACTCAGTGGTAGAGAACCCTTGGGTTCAGACTCTAGTACTGCAAAACAAAACATCTAAATCTTTCAGCTTGCTAGGTCATCTTTCACCAACCCCAAGACCATAGATACTTTCTGTTCCTCCTTTGTCCATGTTAGTAAATACCTACTGTTCTGCTGTCTAGCAAGGCTGAGTTCTCTTGGGCATCATGCCACACTTTTTTTTGGTCATGTTTCTTGACCTAAGCTGGGACTTTAACTTCAAGGAGAGCAGCCAAGTGTCAAATTTGGCCTTTCCCAAAGCTTACTTACAGAAGGCTCAGCAATTTCCTGAAGTGATTGGTGATGTTGTCCTTGGGCCAAATGCAGAAGGCAGCTGCAGATGGTGCTTTGGAGAGATAGTGTGTCGAAGGTACCTCCCGCCAATCCTGGACATCCAGGCCCAGCCAAGCCACCAGACTCCTGGCTGCTAGTCAACACCCCAGCCTTCCCCATGTGGGACTGCATCCAGATACCTTAGGAGACTGTCTGGCAACCTGTTCCCCCAGCATGAGGTGCCTCCCTTCCCTGGCCTTGGAGCCAGCCAGCACCTGAGGGAAGAATACTTGGCAGAATTAATGTCTAAGGGCCTGTTTGTATCCTTGCAGACTTTAGGAGAACCCCAGTTTTTTTAAGCTTTTAGGTGAGCCTTTCTGTTCTTATGTCTACTTTCTGACACTATGTAGACCTAAGATCTGTCACTTCACTCTCTGAAACTCAGTATTGAGATCACCCATGTTTGTGGCTTTAATCTGTTCAGCATTCACTACCCCAGTCTTCTGACTACAACATCCCAAAGTTCCTTTGTCCAGTGCCAAGCTCAGTCCATGTTGATGTACTCAGGATCCTGGCTCCAGATTAGTGAAGAACAAACTGTAACCGGTCAGCCAGATACCTTGCTTTCCACTTTGCGATTGCAGGAATTGTTCAGTTGGGAGCATAGAACTCAGGCCTTACCATGCAGTGTAATTTCATTTGTTTCAGTGTTGATCACATGACTCAAACTGTTCAAATTAGAATGAATCATGAAGATTATGATGTAGCTACTGGAGGAAAATGCTCCATTTTTACCTGGATTTGAAGACATTGTACTAGAGATGTTGCCACCATTTTGCCATCACCTGGAGCCTGAGAATAAAGCTAACATGGAAGCAGAGCTGGGAATGTGACCGGGTCCTGATGACATTATGCCAATTCTGGAATCAAATATTAAGACAAATTATTTCTACCCTTGGATTTTTTTCTCATGAGATAAGAAAAAAAGTATTATTTTTCTTAAGCAATTCAATTTAAAGATCTTTAAAATACCATTGATGTCCCTTCCTACTGTACACAAGATACATATAGTGTCAATTGAGGCTAGATAATACAAATTTTCTCCTGATCCAAGTCAAGATTCTGGCAGCTAAGTTTAGGCAAGAGAGTGAATTTGCTGGATGCAGGGGTACACAAATATTCAGCTTTAAGTTGTCACTTCAGAAGAATTCCTGTTCAAGTGTTTGACCATTTTGTATTGTTCTGTCTGTATTTTGTCATTGATTTATCCTAGGACCTCTTTGTGTACTTGGGTTATCAGTCCTTTATCAGGTGTATTTTTCAAATGTCTTATTTCTAAATTCTCTTTTACTGTCTAAATGGTATCTCTTCATGAACAAAGATGCTCAATTTTAACAAAATACAATTTGTTAGTGTTTTTCTATACATGCACTATGCAGATACTCTCTTATCTTCTAGAAACTTCATTGTTAAACTTTTGACATTTAGATTTACAACCCATCTGGAATTGATTTCTGTGTGCAGTGTGATATAGGAAGAAAGTTTGACCTTTTTCATATGGATAATCAATTGATATGACATCATTTATTAAAAGACAACTTTTTTCCTACTGCTTTTCAGTGGTATATGTGATACTATATGTGTGGGTCTCATATTGGATTTTCTATTCTGTTCTTTTAGTCTGTTGATACAGATGCTAGTGGCACACCATTTTAATTGCTGTTCCTTTATAATAAGTCTTGATAACTGGCATTATCAATCCTCCAAATCTTTTTCCTCAGATCTGTCTTACTAGTCTTGATCCTTTGCTTTTCCACATATATTTTAAAATAAAATATAATGTCAAGGTTCACAAAAAGTTTGCTGGAATTCTTATTTAGATTGCCTTCAATCAAGACATCAATGTAGAGTGACTTGGAAGGTATAAAATATTACCCTTCCAATCCATTAACATAGTATATTCTCCCATTTATCCAAGGTATTCTTTAATTTCTTTCAGTATGGTAATATAGTTCTTGTGTAGACATCTTTTATATCTTTGGTTAATTTTATTTCTATGCCTACAAATAAAAGATTCCATTTAAATGAAGTTAAATTAATAAAATTAAAATGTAATTTTATTATTAATGTTAGTTTTTATTTGCTGTGACAAAATACCTAAGGCAATCAGCTTTGAGGAGGAAAGATTTATTTTGGTTCATGGTTTCAGAGATTTTAGTCCGTGGCCAACTGGATTCATTACCATGGGCTTATAGTGAGGCAATATGTATTTTACTCCTTTATATTATTAATATGGTAAATTACATTGGTTTTTGAATGCTAAAGCAAGCTTGCATTTGCGATGAAAATTTTAATCACAGAGTCTGCTAGATTTAATTGGAAAGCATTTTGTTTGGGATCCTTGCATCCATATACATCTGTAATTTTTTTAAATGTAATGTTCTTTATAGATTTAGTTCTAAAGTTATGCTGGCTTCATAAAATGAGTTTAGAATTTGTGCCAGTGCCTCCTATGGCATTGCTTTGCAACCACCTTAGTCGTACTGGCATGCTCCCCCAGTGAGTTATGGCAATAAAGGCCAGTGTCATGCTAAAGGGCAATGGCTCCGGGCAGGGTAACATCCACTTCCAGGAGAGGCAAATAAATATGTGGTATCAGGATGCATTACAGGATTGGCTGAAGGCTGGTGTGGATTCCATGTCCATCCGTTTGGAGATAATACACAAGGCTGTACCAGTGCAAGTCCTCACTTTAATCCTCAATCCAAAAAACATGATAGGCCAATGGATCAAGAGAGGCGCATCAGAGATCTGGGCAATAGTATTTTATACTATTGGTTTGCCATCCTTTGATTAAAATTTAATTCAAAATATTATTAAATATCCATTGTGAGTTATTCACTAGCCCATAGGTTGTTTAGAAGCATATTGCTTCATTTCAAAACATTTGGAGGATTTTTTAAGTCATGTTTTTTGCTAATTTCTGGCTTAGATCAATTGTTGTAAGAATACTGTATATGACTTCTGTCCTTTAATATTTGTTGATTTTTATGGCTCAATATATGGTCAGCTTTGAGAAATATTTCACAAGTACTTAAAAGAAGATTTATTCATCAGTTGTTGAGTACAATATTTTACATATGTTATTTAGATATATTTGTTATTTGGGCCTTTTAAACTTTGTTACTGTCATTGACCCTTTGATTCTTTGTTTTTTGAGGTTTTGAAAGAGCTATAGTCATATCTCTAGTTATGATTGTGGATTTGCCTATTTTTTCTTATAGTTTTTCCTTTATATATTTTGAAGCAATTTATTATGTACATAAAATTTAGAAAGGCTTGTTTTCTAGTTCTCACCTTTTTTAATTTTGAAATATCTTTCTTCTTCTGAGTGTTAGTGATATGTTTTTACTGCTTTTCTCTTACTAGATAGATAGTATTTTTAAAATGGATTTAGGTGTTTCAACATTCATTCTTGACTTATTAAAGCCCAATTCAAATTAGAATTTCTTGGGCAATATAAGGTATTTACTTTCCCCCACTGACTTTTATACTACTTTTGTGCTATGTACTTTTGTGCATTTTAATTCTACATAAATTTTAGTTACTGTAATACATTATTACTAACATTTTAAAGAGTTAATATTAATATTTTTACCCAACTCTTTACCTCTTCTTGGGTTCTTCATTCTTTCCTGATTTAATATTCTTCCATCTGGGATAATTTTCTTCTTCCTAGTATTTTAATGGTTATTAGCTCCCTGTGTTTGGTTGAAAATATCTTCTCTCCACTTTAATTTTCAAAGGATATTTTACTGAATATAAAATTCTAGGAGAGCAGTTATTTTCTTTCAGCACTTTAAAGATGTGATCCCATTGTGTGCTGTCTTTCATCATTCATCATAGAAAATCATTTTGCCTTATTGTTTCTTTGAAAGTGATATGTTGTTTTCATCTGGATACTACTTTTTTAATTAATAAACTTTTGTTTTTGGAATACTTTTAGATAGCTAGAAATTTATACCAAAAGTACAGAGAGTCACACATTACCTGTGCCTATTTTCTCCTATTATTATCATGTTAGTATAGTATATTTGTTACAATTAATGAACAAATACTGATGTTATTATTAACCAAAGTCCACATGTTATTCAGATTTCCTCAGCATTTACTGAATGCCCTTTTTCTGTCTCCACATCCCATCTAAGATGCTGCACCTCATAACTTGAACCAATCATGTCTCCTTAGGTTCTTCCTGACTGTGGCAATTTCTTGGGCTTTGTTTTGAATAAGCTTTAGTTTCAAGGAATATTGCTCAGGTATTTTGCACAATGTCTTTTTATGATATTTGCCCTACTGTTTTCTCAAGATTCAGCTGGAGTTATAATTTTTTGAAAGGAAGATCACAGAGGTACAGGGCCATCCTCCTCACACACTATCAAGGGTACCTGTTATAACTTTGACATCACTATTGATGCTATCCTAGATCATGTACCTGAGAAAGTGACTGTCAGCTGATTCCATTGTAGTTACTCTTTGTCAAAACTTACAATTTGAAAGTAAGTCCCCACTTGCAGTTCACACTCAAGGAGTGAGGCATTCTATTATCTCCTTGAGTTTGGAGCATCTACATAAATTATTTGGAATGCTTCTGCACAGGACATATACCTGTTCTCTCCTGTCTCTCTCTCTCTCTCTCTCTCTCTCTCTCTCTCTCTCTCTCCCTCTCCCTCCCTCCCCCCTCTCTCTTTTTTTCTCCATTTATTGATTTATTTTTATTATGGAGTCTTGGATATTTTATACATTGGGCTGTAATCCAGGCCACTGTTTGTTTTGCTCAGAGTGTTCCATCCTTGGTCATCATTAGCTTTTGTGGATGACTCCTGTCTGTGTTCCTTTACCATGTCCTCACCAATGTAGGTATGTTTGTTTGTAGGTTTTGTTTGCTGTTGGCACTTCCTTACTTTCTGGCATACAAGGAGCGCCAAGATTTGTTATATTTCCTGCCCCAATTCTAGGAGCAGTCATTTCTTTAGGTAGATCAAGTTCCTTTTATTGGAGAACTATATTAGAAACCATGAACTGAGCACTCTCTGTGCTTGTTGCTAGTGGACTCTCATTGCTTCTAGATTTTCTCAGCTGACAGAACAAGAAAATAGATGTGCACCTGCTAACTCTAGTGTATAAACACATCTGTTAAATACTTGTATACATAATATGTCCATCTGCATATAGCCATCTAGGAAATATAATCATGCTATCTTCACCTGAATACCTTTAAGATTTTATCTCTTATTTTTCAGCAGTTTGACCATGATGTGATTTTCTTTTCATGTATCCTGTTTGGGATTCTTAGTGTTGAATGTGTGGCCAGTTGTCTTTCAATGGTTTTAGAAAATGTTTGATCAGTAGCTCTTCAAATATTACTCTGTTTTTCTTTTTTCTCTTACTAGGACTCCAACTATATATATATATATGTGTGTGTGTGTGTGTGTATCTGTGTGTGTGTGTGTGTGTGTGTGTATCTATCTTATATTTCTTTATCATGTTCCATAGGTCTCTTGTGGAGATATCAACATTGTTCTCTTTCTGGGCTTCTATCTAGATATTTCTTCTTGCTCTAGTCTATCTTTCAATTCACTAATTCTATCTTTTGCATGGTCTAATCTATTAACTCTACCTATTAAAATGTTTTTTCAGTCGATTCAAAAATTGATATTTTATAGATTCCTATTCTGTGATTGATAGGAATATGCAAGTTCTCTTTGTTCAAGAAGCATTTAACTTTTTCCTGGCAGACACACAGACTATGGGCAAATTACCTTGATCCATCCATCAGTGCTGATGATGTCATTTCCCCATGACTCCTGAATCTAAACTGGGATTCTGGTTTGTTTAACAAGGTTCAAGTTTCCCCATCTGTAAAATGAGGATCATTGTAGTAGCTATGTCATAAGATTATTATGAGACTTAAGTGAGTTCATATTTGCAAAGCCCTTAGAACATTACCTATTGCATAGCATTATATAAGTAGTCATTAGTTTTAAAGAATCCTTTTGAATGACAGCAACCTATGTCTTTAATAATATCTCAATGGTACCCAAGTTTCATTGAGCTGATTTATAAGTGCATAGGTACATATTTGTGTGTATGTGCACCTTTTGTAACATTTCTATTCAGATTCATGGCTGACAAAGTTCCAGCAAATAAAAACAATAGTCCAGAGAATCAGTTCTTGGGTGATTTTGAATGAAAGAAATCAATAGTAATCAATTTCAAAATATGCTCTCTGGCTTCTCCTCAGACTCTGCTGGGATTTGGAGTTGGGTGGGAAGGAAAAAGAACGTGCAGAAGAGGTTCTAAAGCCTTCATCACTTCAACCAAAAGTGTTATGTATCCATCTCTTTTATAGTTGAATGAACATTTCTGTAGCTAGAAAACATTGAAATACAACTCTTCTGGAACATGATTTGAGTCTGAGTGACCATCAGACTAGTACCTGCGGGTGTTGTTTCTCCTTATAGAGTTTTGAATAGACTGAATTCAAGGTGGTTGTTCTCCCCAGCAAAAACATGGGGTGAACTTTTAAGAGATAAGTCATATGCTTTGATAATCAACTCAGCATAGTAGATTGAAGGTCTTTCATGAAACTAATGGAGCTTAATCAAGTACATGCTAAAGAAAAGGCACTCCCTCTGCACATGGAGGAGGCTGTAGAAGGCCCTGTGGATTGAGGAGCATCCTCCAAGACTATTGAGGCTGATTAGAATATACCAGATTCACAGTTGAACGAGGCTGCTGTGTTTCTTCCCTAGAGAACTACCATGTGCTTAACCTGGAAATTGTTCACTGTAGATATTACCAAGCATATGTCTTGTCTTATCAAAAACACAGCAAATTCCCATCATACTATTAATTGTGAGCAATGCAAACACCATTTGAAGACTATAAAATAATAAACAGTCATTCAGAAAAATGATACACTAAAACATTAAACATACTGATTTCAAGACACACCCCCAATCTCTTAAATACTTGTAATTTAAAAAATGACATTTTCAAGTAAAGTAAATATGGTATCTTGAAATTTGTACCCATATGTACTATGCTGAATTATTGGTTATAATTAATTCAGTATTAGAAAACATTTGTTGAATGTAATGGCTTAGGTTTGGAATTAAGTAACCTTTAGTTATTAGATGATATTTATCTGTTGAAATCATCCCTGGAGCAATACATAAGATCATATGGTCACTGTGGAGAATGGTATTTTTCTTTCTATATTAGTTGGTAAGCATTCAGAAGTCAGATTTAATCATAGAGATCATGGTCAGAAGAAAAGATGTCAGGATCCTATGAGAAATGATTATGTCTTTTATTTCTAATATCTCCTCTTTTTAATTTGCATTTTTTTATAATTTCAGAACAATGTTAAAAATAGTGTTTAACAGAGGTTAATTTAATCTTTCTCAATTTTGATGGGATATCTCTAGTAATTAATCATTAAATATACATTCATGATTACTTTGAACATTTCCTCTGTCATTTTTCAGAAATATCTATCCTCGTTTAGCTTACTAACACTCTTCAGAAGTAGAAATAGAAGCAGAATTTAATCCAATGCATTTTTGGTATCTATAGAGAAGATCATGTAATCATATAATTTTTACTTAACATACTAACACCTTATACTATTCACAATCTGAATATTAAATTGCAGTTTGAATTTATCATTTCAAAAGTCAATTGTTTTGTGAATTACCTGTGACAAGTTTCTAACCACAGGCAGCCAGTCTCCATATGCCAGCATGCGGTTGGTGTCTCAGAGACCAGAGACTAATTATATATAGTGCCAGCCTAGGCTGGGCACCCTTAGGAGGTCAGACCTGCCAGAAGAAATCAATTGTTGGAGATGAAACTGTTTGGATGTGCTTTGTGCCACTGCCCCCTCCAAGGTTCAAGGTCTTGCTTCCTGATGCAAAGATCATGAATGCCAGATCCTGTCACTCATACACCACTTGGCCCTTCCCTTCTGCTTGTCTCTGCCTTTCTGTTCAGCACAGAATTAATGATGAAGTGTGTGGAAGATGTGGAGATAAGGACTCCTTTTGATGAAGTTGCTGACTTCAGCCAAGAAAGCAGAATGCAGACAGATCTAATAATCCTCCAGCAGAAAGCAGAGATGATTCATATACAAGTTCATATGTCCTTATCCTCCTATTGGAAGATGCTTTGGGCACAAGGAGGGCTTCTTGTAGGTTGGTTTCATGAATGAGCCTTTGAGCAGGTGTCCTTCCTCTGCCATCCATATCTGCCCTCATATTCACATATATGCATGTTAGTGTCCACTCATAGGTTCAGAGGCAACTAGGAGGAAGTGCTCCCACTGTTTCCACACATTCACCAATGCTCTCATGGTCCCCTCCACGCTGAGATAGTTGTCGTCTGAAAGTCTCGCCAACAGTTTGGTTGCAGATCTCAAGGTTTCAACCTGAAGGACCAAAGATCACAATCTAAAGTGCATCAAGATTCATTTCTTGCTGCACCTCATAGTAAGTCCCGAGGTAGAGCAAGTTTTGAGACTCTCATCAAGGACTCAACTTCATCCCATCACCCTGTCATTTGTGGAATCATTTTTGCCACAAGCCTCATTCCCCTTATGGGTAGAGAAAGTCTCCCAGGAGTAATCATGCTATATATGTCCTTGTTCATACCCATGAAGAGAAAGCAAGTGGCTTTCTTAGTCCTTCTATGGTCATTGCCTAAAATATTTGAAATCTGTATGCAGTGGAGACATCTGCATGTTCACAGCAGCACTATTCATAACAGCCAAGTTATGGAACCAAACTTGCTGTTGATCAATGGCTTAATGAACAAAGAGTTGTGGTGTATTACACAATGGAATACCATCCAGACTTAAAAACAGAAGAAGTTCTACCATTTGCAACAATGTGAATGAAGCTTGAGAACATTGTTAAGTGAAATAACCCAGACCCAGAAAGACAAATAGAGAAATTTCTCACTTACATGTGGAATCTAAAACAATTGAAGTCATGGAAGCAGAGATTAGAAAAGTTGATACCAGAGACTGGGGGTGAGGGGAATGGGGAAATGATAATGAAAGAGTACAAAGTCTTACTTAGGAGGGAGGAATGGTTTGACTTTTTTTTTTCTATCATTTGCAGGGATGGATTTTGCTAATAGTTGAGAATTGTACATTTCAATGTCATTGGGAAAGCAGATTTTGAATATTCTCATCCAGAAGATGTCAAAAGTTTTAGATGATGATTGGTTTCATTTGATCATTCCCCAAAGTATTAACAAATCACAACCTTACTTTGTATCACATAAATACAAGTCATATATATATATGAATATATATATATATGAATTCTCCAAGACTTCCTTTTTTTCTGTACTAGGGATTGGGGATTGAAATCAGGGCTACTCTACTACTGAATGATATCCCCAGCCCTTTTTAATTTTCTTTTATTTTTGAGACATGGTCTCATTAATTTGCCCAGGCTGGCTTTCAACTTGTGATCCTCCTGCCTCAGCCTCCTGAGTAGTTTGGATTACAGGTGCCGGGTTTCCCTAGACTTTCTTAAAAAAGGATTGCACTTACACCAGGTGGGTGTAAGTTGGTTTGCTTTCAGTATCCACTGAGTGAGTTTCCAGCACTAACTTCATGCATGGTGTTAGATGGTTAGGATGCAGAGTAGAGATCTGTGAGCTCAGCAAAATCACACCACTGAGACAGCTGTCTTTTATAGACACAAGGAAGCATCAGCTGGTCCAATCAGACCTCATTATTTCTTTCACTCCTGAGACCTGTATGTGGAAGCTGCTGGAGTGAGATCAGAGTCCCACACATGCAGTGAACAAGAAGTTGAAAGTGACACCTTGCCTTCATCCATTCTTCTCCACTCCCCTACTTTTGTTCCAGGGAAAATAAAACAGAAAATTGTTTTGGTACAGATTTATTTTTATCCCTGGCTATCTCTCACTGCCCACCCCTTTCCCCCAACTCCCACCCCAACAGAAAGCCAGACTCTCTATGTCCCTGTGTGCATGTGGAGTACTGTTTGTGTGTGCAGAGGGGTGTGTGTGTGTGTGTGTGTGTGTGTGTGTGTGTGTGAGACTGTGTGAGTGTGTGTCTGTAGATCTGTTAGACTCTACTTGGTTTACATAAAACACAGGATATGAAAAAAAGAAGACCATCTGAATGGCAAACAATATAAGTAGAGGGGCCTTAGCTTTTAAATTGAAGTTTTACTGAGACATAATTCACATGCTATATAATTCAAACTTTTGAAGTATTAAATCTATTGGCCTTTAGTATATTCACAGAGTTGTGTATCCATCACCACACTCAATTTGAGCTTATCACCCCCAGAAGAAACCTCGTACCTTCAGCCTTCCCTCCTGAATGTCCCATCCCTCCCAGCTTTAGGAAACCATTAATTTACTTTGAGGTTTTTATAGATTTGCCTCTTCTGGACATTATATAAAATGAAATTATTCTATATGTAGTCTGTTAAGTGGTTCCTTTGACTTAGCATAATATATTCAAAGTTTATCCATGTTATTGCATGAATCACATGAATCATTCCTTTATGTGGATGAAAAATAATCCTTTGTATGAATAAATCACATTTTATTTATCCATTGATCAGTTGATAGACACTAGGATTGCTTTTACATTTTGGCTCTTATGAATAATACTGCTACAAATGTTTCTGTGCAAGCTTTTGTGTAGTGTATTCTTTATTCCTCTCATACCCAGAAGTAGACTAATTGACTTACATGGTAACTGTGAACTATTTGAGGGACTGCCTGACTTTTTCCAAAGCAGCTTTTAATAATCAGTAGTGTACCAAGGTCCTTATTTCTCCATTTCCTCTCCAACACTTATTATTTCTTGTTTTTTATTACAACCATCTTAGTACATGTGAAATTGTATTTCACTGAGGTTTTGATTTGCATTTCCCTGGTGGCTAATGATGCTGAACATCTTTTCAAGGGCTAATTGGACTTGTGCATGTCTCTCTTGATGAAATGTCTATTCAGATCTTTTGGTAAGTCAGCTTACATCTCCAAGGCTTAGTTTCACCTAAGATGAGCATGAAGGATGGTGGTGCTGAGTGATTGTGAAGAAGTCTTCCAGGTCCAGCTGGCCCTGTCCCCATGCAGTAGCCTAGGGAATTATTCTTCCTTTGCCCTCCCGAAGTCATTGGCTTGAGTGATGTCCTATTAGCTCTACTTCCTAAAGAGGCCTCATCTTTGATATTAACCTAAGCTGTTCATAAAATTCAAGTGTCACTGCTTTGACTTGAAAAAGAGCTTACTAGTGGCAAACACATCTTCTCCCATGGAGGCAACCAAGATCAGCCTCTGCTATTCCCGTTATTGGAGGTCTCCCCCTGGCTTGCCATCAGTCACGATGTATGATATCTCTATCGGCGATCAATGGTTTCTCTTACTGGAAAAATGAAGGGATCGCTAAAAAGCACTAGTAATATTTTTTGTGATAATAATTCCTATTGATTCAAATTAAGGAGAAATCTTCAATGGCGCATCTCTGTAACTTGGGGTTTTACTTAAAGGTAAAATTAAATATAGGAATTTGATCAGATATACAGAAATGCAACCTTCAGTCAAACCAGTGTGTCTCTTGATCAGCATCATTCTAACAATTTCTTTTGGTTTGTTATGTATCATGCAGCTATTCTGAGTTTTGTAAAATAAAGTCCTTTTATCTAGGAATTCGTTTTTACATTTGGAACAAATGTAAAACAAATGATAGTGTGTGGTTCTCACATTTTGTGTAGTGTTTGTCCCCTCTTTTTTTCAGATTCGAGGAATGAAAAAAATGGGAAACACAGAAAGGAGAAAGACTCCAAACTACTTTCTTCAAATCCTCTTAGGCAGTTGCTGATGAGGTGGCTTAATAAGAAAGCGAAGGCTTTGTTAACCTGGGTCTCCACCTCTTCAATAAAGTAAACAGGAGATGAACTTGGTAGCAGGGAATATTTAATTGCTGCAGGCAGAGTTCTGAATGTTTTTCTTTAAGAAAAAAGAAAGCTCTCACATTTGATTTACAGGCTGCTTTTTTTTTTCTTTCTAAGCTTTCCCTATTAGATATACAAGCAGATAATTTGACCAAAGGGGGAAAATGTTTACAGTGTAGTGTTGCTTAGTTACAAATACTCATCATCCTCTCTAATGACTCCCAGTCTGGGAGAGCTCTCATCCTGCTGTGTGACTCTGAGTCTCACACTGAGCACCTCTGGGCTTTGCTTTCTGTTTCTGTGTGCCTGCTGTGTTCCAGGTGTTTTATGTGCACTATCTCATGAAGCCAAAGCTGGGAAACAAAATGTTAGGCCCTTTCTAGTTCTGCTCCCACTTTTTTCTTCCTTCCCAAAGTAGTGAATGAGGTTGGTACACAAATCGATATTTAGGTTTGGATCTCAGCCTCATGAGTTATTAACCTTCTGCAATACGTATCTGAGTCTGTTTCTCCGGAAGTGTGTTGCAGTGTTCCTAACCCATCTTCACTGTGGCAGTCACCTAGAAGGGACTGCTGGTGCTTACCACATGCCAGACACTGGTCAGGGTGTCACAGATATTAACCTAATTAGTCTTACAGCAAACTTTATGGCATAAGTGTTAAGAACTATGAAGGGTCTGAGATTTACCCTACTGGAAAGCTAACAAATTAGCCTGGCACCATTCTATGGATGCTGGTAAAGGCACAAAATTCCTAGGTTAGAGTAAAAGGACAGTGTACTATACTAATAAAAGTACTTAGAGTTACAGCATTTTTGTGCCAACTTCCCCAGTTGCAATTCCCATGGAGTGGTGCGAAGAGAGCCAAACGATCCCTTTACACAATGGTTGAGTTGCAAGAAACAAACTCTGATCTTGGGGAACCTGCTTTTATAATATGCAGTGAGAATGCCCATCTTTTGCTTAGACAGGAGGTGAAGTCCCTGTCTTTGAGGGCTATTCGTTACACAAGCATTCTTGAAAGAACAGTCCAAAACAAGGCATTGAGTGCCTTGCTTTCAAGATGAACAGAAAGCCAAGAGACCTACAAAGAACTGTCTCCCAATATCAAGTACTATTACCATTAGTTTTCTCTTAAAAATAGGAAGACTGACACCCAAGATTCTATAAATTGCTCAAGATAATAAGACCAGGTTTGAATATCTATTCTGCCTCTTCTTTGCTATGTGACCTTGCTTCATTTATTTAACCTACCCCTTTAATGTCTTTACTAGAGTCCATTGCTATTCTATGTCCTGTGTCAGACCTGTGTGATTTCTTACCAGGATTACAGTGTCAGTTTCTGACTACCCTAATCTGCTCTCTGCCCATCTCTTACAAATTTCAACCAGCATGTCCTTTCTAAATGAAAGTCTGATTATACGATTTCCCATCCTCTAAATTATTTAATGTTTTAAATTCTCTAAATTCTCTCCTACTTTTAGTGCACCATGATGTTCTAGTTTGGATATGAGGTGTCCCCAAAAAGCTCCAGATAATCAAGAATGTTCAGAGGTGAAATGATCAGGTTATGAAAGTTGTAATCTAATCAGCCCACTCTAGTGCAAATGGACTGACTGAGTGGTTGTTGTAGGCAGATGGAGCATGGCTGGAGCGGGTAACTAGAGGTAGCCTTGGAAGGGTGCATCTTCCCTTTTGACCCCTTCCACCTCTCTCTCTCCCTCTCTCGCTCTCTCACTCTCTCTTTCTTTCTCTGCCTCCTGACCCCACACCACGATCTGAATAGCCCTCTTCTGCTATGCTTTTCCCCCTTGATGAGCTACCTCACTCTGGGCTCAGAGCAATGTAGTTGGCCCTCTATAGACTGAAATCTCTGAAATGGTAAGTCCCAAATAAACCTTTCTTCTTGTGAAGTATGTTGGTCACAGTGACACAAAATCTAACTAAACACAGCATATGAATCCTTACTGACTTCATCCCTAGCTACCTTTTTCATAACTGCTCTTGCTAAAAATATTATAGTTCATACTCTTTCAAGCTTCTATGGACTTGCATATATGGTTTCCTTTGAAAAATCCTTACTGTCCCAGTGTACCTGAGAAGTGCCATCAGTTTTATATATATATATATATATATATATATATATATATATATAATTTTTATTATATTTGTTCTAATTAGTTGTACATGACAGAAGAATGCATTTATACATTTTGATAGATAAATAGAGTATAATCTCCCATTTTTTCTGATTCTACATATTGCAGGATCACATTGGTCATGCAGTCATACAAAAACTCACAGATGGCATCTCCTCCGTGAAGATTTATGAGAATCCCTCTCCTTCAGAAGACAAATTAAAACCCTTTTTTTCCCTTTCTATGACTCAGCTTTATATTCTTTCCTTCTTTCTTGTATATTAATCATTCAAATTTCACACTTTTAGCTACCTTCATCCTGCCAGTGGCAAAGACCTCTGATTCCAAGCATCATATGTATATTTCACTCTGGTTTCTAGAGTCCTTATCCTCCACTTCTGAAGTATAACTTAGACTTTCTCAAAATTGAGTGATGCTTTGACCTTTTAAGAATGCAGAAATCACTTGTTGCTATGGTAGGGCTGGAAGCAGGATTGACTAGGATGGGCATAAAGAAAACTATTGAGTGAATGAAAATGAACTATGGTGATGTAGAGAGTATGGGTCCATGAGATATAAGTTGAAGTTGCAAGGCAATACCCTTAAATGGAGAGTAGTCTCAGCCAAAACATGTCCCCTGTCTCTCCTTTGCCTGGATCTTGGAAGTAATGGTGAAAGTGGAGCTGACATCTTATCACCTTGGGAGACAATAAAATAGGAAGGATGACAGGAGAAAATAGGAGAAATCTGGGTTCCTGTTTGTATCATGGAGCTTTTTACATGCCCTGGAAAACTACTTCCAAACATCTCATTTGTGCTGAACTCATTTAAGCCTTTGCTATGGTTTGAATATGAGGTATCCTTCGAAAGCTCCTGTACTTCTGTGTTAATGCAGCAATGTTTGGAGGTGAAATGACTAGATTGTGAGAACTATAACCCAATCAGTCCATTCTAGTTTGAATGGGCTGATTGGGTGACAAATTTAGGCAGGTGGAGTGGGGCTGGAGGTGGTGGGTCCTTCTCTGAAGTCCCTTCTGCTCTTTCTGGTTCCTGGATGCCATGAATGAAGCCCTGATCCTCCACCAGGCCCTTCTGTCATGATATTCTGCCTTACCTTGGACCCAAAGCAATGGAATTGGCCGATCATGGACTGAACCTCTAGAAACATGAGCTAGAATAAACTTATCCTCCTCTAAATTATTCTTGTGAGATATTTTGGTCTCAGTGACACAAAATTGACTTTCTTAGCCTTTTTAATTTTCTTTGTCAGATTCTAATCACTTATAGCTGAGTTCAATTCATAGTTGACATAATACTTTGGCAGCTGTGTTCCTACACTGGCAAAAGCTAGAAAATCAATGAGTAATGTATTCAACCAGTGTAGGTCACAAAACTGATTTGTTTTTAGTCTGAATCTCTTACTCGTCTCACCCTTTCTATAATTGGCAGAAGTCTACTTTATAACATCTTGATATTTGTTTTAAGCTTTCTTTTCCTCTGTTGGTATAGTTGCATCTTTTTTGGTCTCTGACTTGCTGCTCAGATGGAAATCATGCCCTCCCCAACTCCTCATGGTGGAACAGGTTCTAATGCAATCAGTTCAAGCCAGCCCTGGAGACTTACTTTGTTCTTTGTTTTTATATGAAAATCGGCCAACCAGAACCACAATAAATCAATGTGGCCAAACATGGAGGTTCCTATTTTCAAATTTCTTTGAACCCCCTCAAGAAATCTAAAACCAAGAAAGAAAGAAATTCTATTAGAAGTCCTCATTGAGACTGAGAGGAGGATTGGGGCTGCCCTGGGGGTGAAAATGGAGCGAGCGAGGCACATCCTCTTCACTCAGCCAGGCTCTGCTTGCTACACATTCACCTTGAGGTTCTGGCTCTGTCCCAGCATGGCAGTAGGGAAATCTTGGGCACAGTCTTATTTTGCACAGTCTATTTCTGTTCCTGGCTCTAAGACCCATAGCTTTTACATGCTTGAGATTGGAACTAGTCTGTATAAAGGTATTTCCAAATTCTCTTTCCCATTAGCCAAGAGTCTAAGTACTTTATTTAACTTTCTCCTCGAGTTTCCCAAAGTAGGGCCTCCTCATTTCTCTCTACACCCCAACGCCACTTCCATCCATTCCTTCTTTCACTTCTGAGCTCCAGGTACTTCAGTAAGGTAGCAGACACCCAAAGGGAGAATTCGTGGCCCCATTTTCATAGCCCCCTCTGCTGGCTACTGAGTCTCCTGGGCAGGTGGAGGGCAACTGCCTGGGAATCCTGACTGCAAAACTTTATCCTGGGAGATACTGATGCTGTCAATCTGAGAAATAGGGAGGTGGGGAATTGGGGTGTTTTGACTCCACTCCCCAATGGAGGCTGATGCAGGCTTAGGAATTACATTTCTAGATGGACACAGCATCTTTAGTCTGGGCACATGGTGTCTTTCACTTGCCCCTGATGCCCTATTTTTTCACCATTTTTACCAATGCCCTTTTCTTGCTTCATCATTATTATCCAACTACCATTTAATCTCTAGACCCAAGTTAGGTCCTTCTCATCTTCATGAAACTAAAGATGGCATGCCGGGTTTACAAATGTTCCTCTTTCTCTGGGCTGTTTTGTATTGGCCCTTCCCTCATTTGGAGATGAGTCCACAGATCCATGACGGTTTCTCTCATTGTAGTATGCTCTATCTCATCTATCAAAGTGTAAGCCCTACAAGCTGCACCTCTGTCATGCATTTTGAGGTCTTTCAGTGACTTGTACCATGTGTCACACAGCAGAGGCCCTGAGATAGTTAATGCATTTGTCTACTATCAAGTTTGACATCATGCAGATATGGATTCAAATCTTGAGTCAGCAACACAAAGATCTATGACTTTGGTCAAATTCCTATACCTCCTGGGCCTTATTTGCCTCAGTTCCAGAAAACAAGGCTTAGCATACCAGGCCTCCAGCAATTGTTAACTAAATGGTGGCATTGTTAGGGTGGATTTGGTTATTTTCTTTCCAACTTTCATTCTTTTTATCTTTTTCACTCTTTGGGGAAAATTCCTATTATAGGTGTGAAAATAATGCTAATTTTTGCTAATATGAACTGATGTATAACTGATGTTGATAGGCATATTCCAGTTGTCACAGGTCACACAACATGTGACATTTGAAAATGAGACCTAGTCATACCACATATGTGTGCTTAGCAATAAACTTAGCACATTAGAAGCTATTGGTTTCTCTTTAGGTGCCATACATGCAGCTGGGCTATGCTGATACCAAGTGAACCATGTTGATTTCTTTAGAGCTTCTTTAGGAAAACAAGCAAATCCATGGCAAATAGAGAAGATTAACATATCACCCCCACTCAATTATGTACATATAAGGCAAATACAAATATCTCTAAAAGCATTTAAGCAGAGAAAATGAAATATAAAGAAAAGGTCCTACAGATCTGTGCTACTCAATGTGTGATCTGAAGACTGGCCTAGGTGGCATCACATGTGAGCTTGCTATAAATGCAGTCTCAGATGCTACCCAAGACTACTGAATGAGAATCTGCATTATTATAACATCTTCAAGTGAATTGCATGCACATAGAGTTCGAAAATGGGCTGCTATGGAGAACCTTTCAAGAACAGGAGGTCTAAGATGCAATTTGATCTCACCCATCAACCTTTAACTGCTGTCATGACTTGAGAGCACTTTACTCCCCACTCAGAAGACAGGGCTCCTCTTTATGCTTCATGGGAATCTGTATAGGAAGTGGCATCAGTCATTGTCCACAAGGTCTTGACCACCATGCTTATTTTAGGTAATAGATTTTAGAGGGATGAGATTGTGACCATGTTGGATGCATTTGCCTTTCTCTCTCTCCATAGTAGTTGAAACAGGTAGGCTTGCAATTCATTTATTCAGCAATAATTGTACTGAGCATTCAGGCATTGTGTTAGGATCTGAAGGTAAGACGGTGAATAGAAGAGGCCCTTGCTGTGCTTGGTGAGGAAGGCAGGTGTAAGAAACAGACCCTTACAGTCCAACATGTAGGCAAAATGCTGAGGAGACAAAGAGCAGGAAGTGACTGTGATCCATATGGAGATACTGCAGAGGGGAAGGTTGTCTCAGGAAAGCCTGAGGAAGCAGCAGCTGGAATAAAAAGACAGTTACAGATCTGACTCACAAACTCCCCTCTCCTCTTTGTGCAGCCCTTCTCAAATAGGCACAATTGCTTCGTACATCTTTATTAACCCTTAATTCCAGGAACCAAAAGCAATGTCTTTAAATTTGTTTCCTCCTGAACTACGATCAATAGCTTGCCTTGACTTTATTCTTTCTGCAATTTCTCTACTTAGGTTTTTTTTTTTTTCCATATATTTTACAGCATCTCTACTACAATTAGATCAGGAAACAAAGAAATAAACCTTATCAGTGATTTATGCCAATATCTGGTAATACTGTGGAAGAGATGTTTTGATTAGGCAATTTTCATTACTAAAAACACTATAGCGCAATAAATTAATTCAATGTTGTGCACTTATCTATTAGACACATGACTATAGAAGTATAAAAAATGTTAATTATTCATTATCACCACTCTGATTATTTGTTGTGGCTGATAATTACATTGAATATATTTTATATCAGTAATAACCTTCTGTCTACATTTACAACATGTCGTATCTTGGGGGCTTGTCAAGTTTTTTCCCCAAGCCTTTCCTTTATTAAGACACAGACCTCAGGAGTACATAACCTTTATGTTGAAGGCTGATTTTATTCTTTCATATAAAGAGCAAATATTATAGATTAATTAATCCAGGATGATTATAATTTAATCACTCTTCCTCTGGCTTCACAAGGGATTTGGCTTTTATTCAGTTGCTCATTCATATTGTTATGAAGAATAAATGCAGTCATAAAATATTTGTGTGCAATGAATTCACAGAACAACTAACCTGAGGACCTGGAGGGGATGCACGCCAGCCGGGAGCTCACTCCTGTCCCATACCATGTGGCCTCAGCCTCCGCCGCAAACCAGGGACCCACACTGGTGAAGAGATTCAGTCAGTGCAGGAGACTTTGGTCCCCAACTCACAAATAAAATGTTTCAGTCTCACAAAATTCCCCAGCATCTACTGTCTACCAGGCACAGGGTTAAACACTGGAAATAAACTATGTATTAAGTGCTTGATCTTGGTGCCATAATTTAGTCTTATTAAACTGAGCTTTCTCCTCTGTCAAATAGGATAAGAGAACCTTTTACTGGGTATCGAGGATGAAATAAGTTGATAATGCATGTTGAAGTGCCTTGAAGGATGCCCAGCTCTGGCAAGCACTCAAGGTATCTAGGTTGTCATCATTACTATTATTACCCATGTGCTGTTCCTCTTGTTGAGGTGGAAACAGAGTCATACAAAATAATTGACACAACTAGTTATTCAAACATGGTGATCAAAGGACACTGATGAAGGATATGGCCAGTCTACGTGGGCTAAGGTAGGTTAGAAAAAACTTCAAATCGAGACCTGTGAAGCTGATTCACACCATGCATCCACTGCATGACTCCATGGGGTGGTGGTGGCAGTAGGGTGCTTTTACCAAAAAAAAAGGCTGAGCTGTTGGTAAGGCTGTGGTGCTTGCCAGTCATTGTGGAGGTGCAGAGAACTGGCCGGGTCAGCAAAAACCAAGTTCTGTGGAGCCATACCTGGGACTGGAAGGTTGAACCTTACCCGGTGGACATGAGGATATGTTAAGGTTTTTCAGCAGGGAGTGTCAAATCAGATTAGCACTGTGGCATCATCCTGTCCTGCAGCAGCCTGGAGTATGGACCCTGGTGGGAGAGACAGTTGCCTGAGAGTTCTTAGAGGAAAAAATCCATGGTAGAATCAAGGCAGGATCCATGAAATCTGAGCAAAGGCAAGAAATGTGGGTTTGTGGTACAGATGTTACATAAGTGCATAGTTAATACCACAGCTGGCTCAAGGATGCCTTCAAAGAGGAGGTGAGTAGGGAAGTTTTTTGCATTTTAACATCAATTACATTATTGGTAAGGTGGAAGTGGTGAGCAGGAAGGAAGGGGGAAGAATTACAGGTGAAAGGCACAAGTGGAAGATAACCATAACCAGCACTTATTACACATTGCTATTTAAGTTCTGAGAGAAATGCTTCACATCTTACACCTTCACATTTTAAATCTTGCAACAGCTCAGTGGGGGAAATGGTATTCCATCCCCATCTTACAGATGAAGAAACCAAGGCTCTAATTATTATACAGAAAGCCCACAAAGCAAGAAAGGGATAGGTTTAAACTCTAACTTTTCCACCTTGATTTTCATCATCATTGAAATGAGTGACATGCTTTCTGCAAAGCTGTGGTGCTCTTTCTTTTTCTTCAATGGGAGCCATCAGTGCCCCAACACAGAACTGATCCTGTGGGCATGGCAGGAGTTCATGGGGAAAACTACTGGACTTTGGAACAGCCATGGTTACATGTCAGACAGTTTAAATTGTAACTGCTACAGAAAATGGCTGCTTCTCTGAGGTGAGTGTTCCCCTTGGAGGAAGAGAAGACTGAGGAAAAGCCTGCTGCCTACATCTGCTGATACCTTGGCCAGCAGGACAGGGTGGGAGAGGAAGAGGGTGGGGTAGATGAAGAGATGCTCTGATTCATGTTCAGCAAGGTCTCTGAGGAGAGGAGGGTGTGACTCATACTCACGCTGAGTAAATGCTGTGGACTTCATGGCTCAGGGCATCCAAGTGACAGAAGAAATCCATTTCCAAGTTCCTTACCTTTCTGGGCCTCAGTTTTCTCATACGCTAAATGGTGTGGCTCTTCATGGGTTTGGGCTGAGCAGGAGCAGTAGCACCGATTACACGGTACAGAGACAGGCCAGGTTCACTTCATCGATTTTACATCGCGTGCTGAGGAGGCAGAGGCTCCATGTAACCAAAAGATACCAAGATCCACAGTGAATTCTTCAGGCTCAGCGATGTTCCCACCCAACAAATAACCTTGGGTTCCTGAAAAGAGAGTTAGCCTCCAGCAGACTTTTGAATAGGGTTTTGGGGGACATTTGGAGAAGACTCCCAAAGAGTTGAAAGAGATTAGTAGCTTAACGAGCATCTTTAATCATAAGTTCTCAGCCCTCGTTGCCTACTGGAATTGTCTAGGGAACTTCTAAATACTCCTGAAAGCCCAGATCTTTTTGATCTCAAGTGAGCTCAGGCATGAGTATATTTTAAAGTCTTTCTTGAACGTGCTGTGTCCCCAGGGCTGAAACCACCAATTCAAGCAAAGAATGAAGGGTAGCTGTTTAGGCTGGCACAAATATGAGTTGCAGAGATGCTTCCCTGAGCTCAGGCACATTTATAGTCAGCTTTGTAGGAATAGCAACAAAGCTTATCAGGCCAAGGAAGCACCCCATACGCAGCCTTTCAGGAGTTTCTGCCAGGCATTGTCTACTTCCACCAGGGAATGGAGCAATGGGGACTGTGTCATTTGGATCGCTCACAAAGGATAAGCAACACTGTGTTCAGAACCTCCATTGCTTATCCATTCCAGAGACAGGAGAAGGATGAGAACACTCCTGATGGCCCCTTGGCCCAGCTTCTCGAGCCTGTGTGATCTGATCGGATGCACTGCTGTCCTTGAACAGAAGGGATGACTGGAGAAATAATGACTTCAGTGGTGCCCAGAGCCTGTCCTCCTCCGTGTAGGGCAGGTCTTGACTAGCTGGGCTTGGTCTTGTCTGTGTAGTCGACTCTCAGTTCTGTAGGAGAGGATTTTCCTGTTTATAAATTATGTGTGGCCAACTTTTAACTCCAGCCTGTTTTTTTCCACTGCTCCACAGCCTCTGGGTCTTCCTTGCATTCACCTGGAGGGTGCTCAGACTCCTACAGGGTTTACCTAAGCAACTACAAGGATGTTGAACTGGCTCCCAGGCTTCATTGTGGCCCTGTAAATATCACAGGCACTGAGTGTCTGTCCCTTGATGGTTACTGAAATGAGATCATGATGCGTAGCTCAAAGTGTGAGCATTAGTTTTAGATTGTCTTTTTCCTATCTGTGCTAATGAGCAGGAGTTGACTGTGATGCTTTATGGAATGACTAATTGCCCTTTCTACAAATGGTCTCCAAGTCCAAAAATAGAGAACATAACTTTTCTGTTTATTGCCAAAATGATAACTTTCTATGTTCTTAGGTTGGTTCAGTTATGTTTCAGACCCAATATCTAATCTAGCAGAGTTTTCACAATGATTCCATGTAAAGCTCATTTTTACCATCTAACCAGTAAGAAACTATATTTAATAATTACTATATCTTTATTCATTTTAAGAGAGCAGATATCTAAACTCTGGTACTGAAATAACTACAGAAACCCTCCTAATTTAATAAAGGGCTGTGTGTTGACTAAAAGAAATGAGGCTAGGTAGCTTCATAGAGCCAGCTACTAATTTAAAATTTATTTATGTTATATCAGGTATTAAAAGTAATTTACAGATGATTTAAGCTATATGAGAGGATATATGTAGGTTCTATGCAAATACTAAGACATTTTATGTGAGACTTGAGAATCTGAAGAGTTCAGTATCCATGAGGTGTCATGCAATAAATCCTCAGTGGATACTAAGGGATGACTGCATTCTAGATTTCACTTTTCACATAGCTATTTATTCTGCGAGGTACCTTTGAATTTGGAGAAGGAGAAGGCACATGGGAAAAAGTTCTTTCCTAAAAAAGAAGGTGCAGAATTTTTAGGTTCCTAGAATGGGCAAAATGTTACCAATTATTAGATTTTATTTTTGGACCATTATCATTAGCAACAAAACAAAATGTCGTAAAGGTTTTTTTGATTTTTGCCTTTGTGCCCTTGTTTTACTGAAAGACTTTGTGAGTCTTTCCATAGTTCGAAGCATTGTGGGAAATCTGCTACGGTCCTATAGTTATATCTTCTTCTGGTCTGGGTTCTTCAGCTAATTCTTTGCAGTTTATGTGCATTATTCATTTGATTATCAAATAGTAGTTGTGGTAGTGTTTTTGGTGTGGTGTAGTTGAGCAGGTTTTGTGCCACTATTTTTATCTTTCTCGTGGTTAATCTAACCATATCTGTCTAAACTTTCTATTTATTTGAGATACTAAGTTAATGTTTTAAAAAATTCTTTTCACCTCCTCTGTTCTCCCTCAGAGCTGCATTTCAAGGGCAGAGTATTGCATCTACTACTTTGTGACAGAAACCCATTTTCATTTTTGATGCAGAAATGAAGAAAGATAGGCCTTTGTGGTAGATGGGTACAGCCCTGGCTGGAAGGTCTAGGTTGTGCTTTCTCTTCTGAGATCTTTCTACCTGTTTTGTACCAGGTACTACTCCATTTAGCCAAGCTGCATCTCAGTCTGTGGGATGAGCTGTTACCTCCTTGCCCACCTGGCAGAGTGCTCTGCAAGTTCTGGTGGCCCTTCTAATCTGATCCTCCTTTCTCAACTGTTACTTTCAGTGACTTTTCCTTTGCTTTCCTCAGAGTTGTTCCATTTGGCTCTTATCTTATGATTGAAAAGTATTACTGAAATGCCTCATGATTCTTACCTTGCCCAGGTCTATTTGGGGGCATGGAGAAAATATTAGAAACTCAGACATGATGACCACTGCTTGCCATAAACAATCTTCTTTCTTTTGCCTTGGTCTCCACTTCTGCCAAAGCCAGAGTTCTCATTGGGAGCTGAACATAAAACCCTGTGTGCAGGTGAGTCAGAGTAATCTTTTCAGGTAATTGGAGTAGAGGTTAGTGGTGAATAATTACAATACACACACAAAAAAAACTGAAGGGTATTCAACTTGAATTTAGATATTTGCAGTTATTTAAAATCCTCTAAATTATTAAGTTTGCCATTTCAAAGAAGGAATTAAGACTTAGTTAATATTCTTACTCTCATCTTTATGAAGAAATGTATTTTAATATGAAGTATATGCTTACATAATTTTTAATTTTGCTTTCTCTAAGTTGCCAGAAGCGAATCTAATTTGCTTCTGAGACTAAAGTCAGCTACCACCTTGAGAAAGTTAACTGAATTGCAAGAATATTGTAAAGGATATTTCTCATCTTCAGGGGTACAGATGGATTACCTGATGAGCTTCTAAAAAGTACTGTGACCTGGGTCCCAACTCCTTTGACACTGATTTAATGATCTGAGATGTCCCCCAGGTGAATCTGAAGTCCTGCCCGTTGTCTCTTTTCTCATTCTACCTGCCTTATCCTCCCAAATCAGCCCCATTCCCCAATCTTCCAGGTTATCTTTCTAACCAGGACTACCTAAAACAGTTCAAGTTCAGCATTCCTTCCCCAATCAAAATCATCATTTTCTTCCAACTCATAGGTGAAAATCTAAATTAATCTAATCTGCTGCCAAAGTCCTAGACCAGAGGAACCTGACTTTGGGTATCCCTGACAAATCAGATCTACCACTCACCCCAGAAACCAAATGGAAAAAGTAACAGTCAAAGGCAGGAAAGAAATCTGTTCAATATAACTATATCTGGAAGACAAGGGTGATCAAGGGTCCTCAACTCTGTCTTAGGGAGTACTGACATGAACTCACATACTATATAGAAAGGGGGCAGAGGTATGTATGGTCAAGCAGTGTGGTCAAACTATAGTTTGGTTGATCTCGGGATCAGCCATGCAGAGCCTTGTTGGCAGTGGTAAGAAAGTTATTGTTGCCTGGGGGGAGGTTTTGACTCATCACAAGGTCTTTATTAATCAGATCTGTTGTTCCTGGAATCTAATATTACTGCAAGAGAAAATGACTTGGAGAAAAGGATAGGTCAGAAAAGCAAGATGGCACTAGTTCCTTCAGATTTAGGCAATGACTGGAGACTCTTGGGCATCACTCACTGGTCTAGAACAGACATTGTAAAAGATGGCAATTGACAATCTGTTGATTACTATGTCTCTGCAAATATCAAATATGTCTTAGTTACTTTTATCTTGGTGAGTTCATCCTTAAAGGAGGAGGATTACCTGCTTTACCCAAGGCTTAAGATAGTAAAGAAGACAGATGCAAAAGGAAGGCAGAGATGTCAAGTTTTCATCCCACTTTTAGTTATCCATTAGACATCTTCAGGCCCAAGTGAGGAATCAGAACTTTTAGCAAAAGCAGCCTCTTAGGCCTTGTTACATATCTAGAATTTTTGCCCTTTCAGAGAGAACATCCAAGAAAAATGTCTTATACCATCCCCCTGTTACTAATCCGTGATGGTCATTTTGGCTGGTACAAAGGACCCCATGACATAAAGACAGGGGTCCCTGTACCTACAAGCCCACATTTTCCAGTCTTCTGTTGATTATTTAGTGTCTCCTTCAGTTTGCTGTGGGTACAAGAATTTTCATCAAAAAATCAGTACATCCACCCGAGAAGTCCTACAGTGCAAAGACAATTTTAAAAACTTTGTTACCCACTTCATCTCTAGATCATTAGCTGCAGAACCTCTCTTGTCCAGTGCATCTGTTAAACACTGTGATGAGAAAATTTCATCAATAAGAAATGCAGCCCTGGGTCTTTCCTTTACAGAGGCCCACTCCTCACTTCAAGCAGAAAGCAATGCTTTAGTGGAATTCTGAGGGTGCCTTCTGGAGTCCTCTTTTTCTTTCCTCCAAGTAGCCTTGAACATTTACAGTTTGAGTATCTTCCTAGACCAGAAAAATCTTATAAAAGTTGCTTTATAGTCCAAATTACAGGAATGCAGGCATTTCTATTTTGAGAAAAAATGATTGCTTCATTTGGTGTCATCATTGGGCATTGCTGAGACCTGAATGACATAAATTGTATGACTCACCATGATGTACCTCTGCATTTTCCCAAATAGTTGCCAAGTATTTACGAATGAGGAACAGCTAAAGTTGAGAGTGTAACAGGGCATTCTTATTCTTCTTTCTTTTTGTGTCATTCCTTATGTTAAAAATAAATAAATAAATGGAGTAGCACTGATTGATTCAGAGCACTTAAAATGGAGCAAGGAGGCCATTGCTACTCAGTTCTGACATGAATTATACTACAGACATGCCCACCCCTGGAGGTGTGTTGACCTTTGAACCATTGTTAGCCTCTGATGACCATCTGTACAAGGGATGCCTTCCCTTGAACTACCCCATGACTGAGACCACACTCAATTCCTTTCTTACAAGATAACTTTATTCTTTCAGCTCCCATCAAAACTTTTTATTAATAGGTGACTAATTTCTAACTCCCCTTGCAGTTTAAAGTTACAAATACAGCTGTCTTTTTGCAAAACCTCAGAATATATTTTTAGGACTACTCAAATCTGTGTTTTCCTAGAATGCAATCCTAATGAGCCCCAAATAAATGTAATTTTATTTGTTCTCAAGGAGGTTGACCTATTTTCTGTTGACCCCTGGGAAAGGAGCTCACACCTGTTCTTTTTCTTTCATCATTCTTTGAACCACTTTTTCATGATGAAAGAGAGGGTACAGTGATTCTGCTTCTTCTAAACCCATCTTTCTCGCTTTTTCTTCTTTCCTGTCTTCCTTCTCCCTTATCATCAACACCAGCACTGGATTCCCAAACAGATGACATAACATATATTTAGAAACAAAGACAGTGACATCAAAAGTTGAAATGGATTTGTATTTATTATTTTTTTGAGAGTCTGGAAGTGAATTTTGGAGAAAGTGGAACTGTATTGGCTTTTTTAAAACTCATATTTTAGAGAATGGTATAGTTCTTTGTTGGAATTACTTATGTGGAACATTATAGCCTTTTTCTGTTTTGGTCACTAAGTAGTGTAACACTATCTAACATGGTAATAGCACTCAGAGAAGGGAAAGATAAAAAGGAACAAGTGTACCAGAAAAGTCACCTGAGAGAAGAAGAGATTGACCAGAGACTAGAGGGATGTGTTGAGTTCAGATAGAGCCTGAGGGATTCAAAGGGTTAAGTCTATCCACTTCTGTTCCCTTGGCTCTAAATACAGCTGGAGTAAAGTAGGAACGTCCTCAACCCTTGGCCTTGATCCTCTGACAGATACCACTGCTGTTCTGTGAAACTCCCAAAGTCTATGACCTCTCTCTGGAACACAGAGAAACACCTGTGCTCAGGCTGAACTCACATTCAGAAGAATTCCCCAGCTTACAGGCAAAGCCCTTGGGGAGTCAAATTAGAAAGACTCCAAGGCTAATGGGTGGTTAGCTTTCAAATCATTAATAACAATGACAATGCTAATAGTGTTAGAGTAGCGGGGAAAGGAAGGAAAAGAATGGCCTTGTTCTCAGGTTAGTTCTTCTAATCTGTCATTTGGAGCCTTCCTGCTATACATCCCATCAAGATGCTTTTCCAGCTGTTTCCTCACCCTTGTAACCCAGACACAAGTATCAAGCCGATGGATATGACTGTGGTTGGGTTGTGGTACCTGGGCCTGACAGACCAGTGTTGTCTGAGGGCCACAAAAATCAGGAGGGGAAGGGAACATGGGTGGAGCAGGGGGAAGACACCAAAGACACAGGGACTGACCAGAGGGACTGAGCCCCAGGCTGATGTGGAAGGGTCCTCAGTCCCTTGACAAGAAAACTAACATATGCATTATTTCCATTTGGATGCTCCTTGACTTATGGTAATGGGGCTGCCTCCTCAAAGTTGAAATATCAAGTCAAAAATGCATTTAACACACACTCATAGTGGCTATCCTTGAGCAAAATCATCTAACTCAAAGCCTTTTTTGTAATAAAGTATAGTTCATGTAATTTATTGAATACAGTACACTGTAGAGTGTCCATTACCTCTCCTCATCATCTTACGGCTGACGGAGTGCCAGCTCACTGCCACTTACCAGTAACGCCAGCAAATATCACCCTACATATGACTAGCTTTGGAAAGATGTAAAGTAGTATTTCTGTTGGATGCACAACACTTTTAACTCCAATGTAAAATCCAGGAATTGTTAAGTTGAAACTGTGGGAAGTCAGGGACTGTCTCTATTTATTGTGTGTGTGTGTGTGTGTGTGTATGTGTGTGTGGTGAGCATTAAAATCCACTCTCCTAACAATTTCCAAGTATATACAATGCTATTACCTGTAGCCATCATGGCGTCCCAAAGATCTCTTGAACTTATTCCTTTTTTCTTACTGAAATTCTTTGAGCAACACCATCCCAAAGATCAACTATCTTTTTTTACTCTGCTTCTATGAGTTTGAGTTTTATACATACATTAAAATACCATGTTATATACCATAAGTACACATGATCTAATTTGCCAGTTTAAAAAATAAAGAAAAAAAGAAGTATTCACATTTTAAAAAGATGATTCTTTTCAGCCAAATCACCTACAGGCTACCTAGCCACTTTGCTGTGGTACAAGATTACCATATAACAGGAGTTTCTTCAGCACAGTCCCAGTCGAATCAGCACTTCAGCTGCGTATTCCACACCCTTTCTGTGATGTGCCATTCCTGTTTTCTTAGACTCAGAGTTTGGAAGAGTCCTTCAGATCAGTGGGTTGAAGTCTCTCATTTGTAGTTGGGCAAGATCCTCTGCCAGAACCATTCTGTTCATTAGGGCCACACCAGGCTAAAAAAACAGAGTTTTTCTCCTCAACTCTTTTCCACCAAGTTATATCTGCTTTTGTTCTTTCCCTCTTCTGTCAGCTGTTTCTGGAGGAGGATTTTTAAGTCTTTCACTTTAAAGTATAATTCACTAGGTGCTTAAAGTTGTATAGGAACTTTAGGTAAAAGGAATGGAGGTTCCTTTTATGAAATAAGAGGAAACTTCTGAGGGAAGGTGATTTTTGAGGTAAATATTAGAGAGGGTAAGATCCTAATAACAAGTGTCAGGGGATGTGTCACAGACAAAGTGAGAAAATTGAGTAAAGGCAGAGAGGCAATGCAAGGGCCTGTGATAGACACCGAAGAGAACCAAGCCTGGCTTGCTTGAGACACTGTGTGGCAGAGATAGAAGAAACTAGGAAATCTGGGAACTAATTCTTGCTGGAATGTTCTGTCACACTTGGGAACATTTAGAGTTTAAGTTTTCCTCTGAAGGGCCATCCATAGAAGTCGAAGCTCTAATGGTGGGAATCCCCGCCCAGTGACTGACCAGTGAGGTAAAATGAGTTGGATAAACCCCATCCAGCCTGTCATGAAGTTCCCTCATGACCTCTCTTGGCTGGAATGTTTTATCCCAGACCACTCCTTCTGAGGCACTTCAACATCTTGGCAGGTGGGGATGGCTCAGAAGCATTCCAGGTTAGGTGAATTCTAGGAAATATGGTAAGGTTGTGGTTAAAAATACACTCTAAGGCCAAATGACCTGGGTTCAGATTCCAACTCTAGAACCCTGGGAACTTACTCAACTGTGTGTCTCCATTTCTACATCTATAAAGTGGTGATGCAAATGCAGTACCCAGCTGCTTGAGTCATTGAGGAGACAAGGTTCGTATGTTTAGCACTGTGAATGGTAGGTAATTAGTGGCTAAGTGTGAGCTGCCATTGTGATCATTGTTTACCATGATGTTTGCTGTTGTTGATGATGTTTTTCTCATTCTTCCCAGTCCTCTTCCTCTTCAATGCAGAATTAACAAATAACACTCATTTGAACAACACCTTTCAGTTTACAAATGCTTTTATACACATGAGCTCCTTCGGTTACTAGCAGGGGTGTTAACACTTCCCTTATACGAAGATGAGTAAAATACCCCAAAGTAATAATACATAGTTTTACTGTAGGTTGCCAGGATAGCAAATCACAAATGAACCAGATCTGGCTTTATAAATCCTGTGTTCATTCATTCATGTGTTGTTCAGTTGCTTGTAATTTTTGAGCACTTGCCTTGTGCCAAGTATTAAACAAATCACTGGTAATATAAGACACTCCATTTCATTTTCCAGACTCATGGTCAGCAGGAAGTGGGAAGTAATGTAGATAGTGTGTTGGTGCAAGTAGCAGAGAACACAAGTTACCCAGGAAACCACAGAGAGGGTGGGAGGGAGATCAGTAGAGGTTTTAGAGAGACAGGACCCCGAGCTGAGTCTGGAAAGAGAAGAGATAATCACCCAGCACAGAAAAGAGGAAAGGGAAGCCACATCTTCCCACTTGTTCTCCCTACACAATATATTAAGTCGACAAATTTCTTGAACTAAAACAAAACAATTCCCAGTATTTGCTGCATGTTCCCTGTATTCCCAGAGTGTTGAGAATCAGCCTACAAGGAGACTGCCATCCAACTCAGGGACTGAGACTTATAAGCAGGGAAAATGAGGAGAAAGCAAGGGCGCTCAGGAGGCTGCATGTATGATGTAACCTGTAAGTGTGACTGGCCCCAGGTGACACCAAGGATGCTTCAAGGGTATCAGCTACAAAATATGTCTCTCACTGGTCCCAGTCACCCATAATACTACATCAGCCTCCTTTTACATACCACATACTATGCAGAAAGGCCTTACATCTGTTGTCTCTTTTATCTTACCTGTCAACTCTTGAGAGTACAAGGGTGTAGAAAGTTAGGAAATGGAGGCTAAAAGGGCAAATAATTTGTCCAACCTGGCTGAAGTAGTTATCTATTGCACTACAATAGATTACTCCAAAACTGAGTATCCTTAAACAACCACTCAGTGTCCCTGTGGGCCAGGTAGTCAGTCAGGGCACAGCAGAAATGGCTTATTTTTGTCCCACAGGATCTAGCGCCTTGACTGGAAGAGTCAATGTAGGGAGTAAAATCATCGGCAGGCTTGTTCAGTCCTATGTTGGAAAGTTGACCACTGGCTGCCTCCTGATCCCTTAGTAGGAGCTCTTGGTTAGAATACCTACGTGTCTCTTTCCATGTGGTCTGAGCTCCTTACAATATGGTGGCAGGAGTACAAAAGCAAGGCTCCATAGAAAGATCCAGGCAAAATATATTACCTGCTGCAGCGTTACTCGATCGAGATCATGCAGTCTTATATCCACTATATTCTATTCATTGATGCACTTAGAAATGTCTATTCAGATTTAAGGAAAGAAAATATAGACCCCCACTCCTCAAATGTCACATTAAATAAGAGCATGTGGTTTGGAGTATATGTTGGACATCTCTGTTAAAAAAAAAAAAAATTCCCCTGGGGACACAGATGCCAAATGACAGAATTGGGAACCTATACTTGGTAGGACTGCACCAGAACACCTGCCTTTTCAGAGAAAAACCCGCTTCCACTCAGAGGAAGACAGGCTTTTCCATGGATGTCTGAGTGCCCAAAGGCACACCCTACAGGCTCCATAGCTGAATGATTTTCCTCTGATTTGAAGAAGGTGGCCATTCTCTAAGCCTTGCCTTCTTTTCACTTCCTTATCCTCCAAGCTTTTGGCCATAGTTTGCAAGAAGTATGAACAGTGGAACCCTGAGAACAAGCTTAGAAGACTGAGCACCAGATTATGCACCAAAAAGCTTGCCTTCTTCCCTCAGTGTTTTTAGAGGCACATCCCTAATCTTGTTTCCAGCTGTTTCTGCATTTTTATGCTGCCTATCACCTTTAGACCCAGATGAAATATGAATTATTCATTTGATTTGGGGCAGGTGCACCCATTTCCTCCCAGGATCCCAGGGGCAGGCATAGGAAATTAGTTCACAATGTCTGTAGCTGAAGTCACTTGCAATTTCCATACTAAGGAAAAAATAAACTGAAGATATGGGACTCGTGAAAGCTCAAAGGTGTTGAGAATAGTCATCAGCAATTCTTCATTGCCTCTGAAAAGCCCTCCCCACCAGAAAATGGGCACATATTCCCACATTTGTGTTTATGTTAGTTGTCAAGAAAAGGATTCTCAGTCCTGGAGGTTGCAAGACCCCATAAAATAGTGACTGGAAGGATCACAGTTCTTCCCTGGGCATCTGAAGACAATGGCATGGGACTGCCTGGTTGTGGGGGATGTGTCTGTTGAACTCTCAAGTCCCCTCTCTCCCACCAACCAGACTTGGTTATTATTGATAGAATATTGCAGGAGTTGGGGCTCTGACCCCAAAGGGGAATGATTTGGTGTTATGTGAATGTGAAAGGTGAGGCTTAGAGATGGAAGCTGACAACATCCAAGGTTTAGGGCCATCCACACACTCTGAATCTCCTAAGAACCATTTGGTATGGTGTTTTCTCTTCTCCAACACTGGAACTGTTGTGACCTTCAGCCTTTGTTGAAGTCAACTTTGCCTTATTGGAAATTTCAAAATATTCTCTATCAGTGCCAAAACTCAAACAGGGAAGTGTCTGACTAGGATGAATCGTACTTAAAATAATTGGACACTATTAGACTTGGTGAGGAAAGGAATTTTATGATGGTCTCCATTGAGTTCTAAGGGTTCATTTGGGTTTCTCTAAGGTTCCCTGGGGGAAGGGCATGACAGTGAGTGAATGGACCCTGGCATCCTCCATCCCAGATCTAACTAGAGTACCTTATGTCTATTTGTTTTTTCTGAATTGGGGGCTTCCATTAAAAAGAAATTTAGCAAACACTGGTCCATATCCTTTGATTTATGGAAGGTGAGCTGGATACCAAAGAAGGACATTTTCTTATCCACAATATTCAATGACTTCTACACCAACAGAATTTTCTAGAAACTGAAACCCCAAGTCAGACAATTTTCCTTCAAGAAGTCACCTTCACTCTGAGTCTTTTGACTGCACACTATGCAGTTTTTCCATGACTCAAAAGCCATTGTTTGGGGGGAGCTATGGAAACAGGTTTACAAGGTGCTAAACTGCTTTCCCAGAAGTACCTGATAGGAAGGCTCTTTTTTATTTTTTATTTTTTGCATCCATTTGTGTTATTTCAGTAATTGCTCTACTTGGACTCTTGGGACAGTGAGGCACCTGGCTGAATTGATTCTTTTCACACTTCAATTTGAAAAGAGTCTTATGCCATGAAATACATGTACCCTGCTTCTTTTCTTCACTGCCATTTTATTTGGGAACAGTTTGGCCTTAGCAACCCCTACTGATTGATAAGTGTGAGCTACAGAAAGCCATGTAACTACAATTCTAAGTGGTTATGGTTATTTATGGCATGAAATTTAACAAATGCATCTTGCTGCTAGAAATATTTGACTTATAAAATTTCCAGAAAACAAATGTCCTCTTAACATCGAATGAGGATTGATTTTTGCTAAGATTCTTTTATTATGAGCATTCCCAAGACAATAGCAGATATAGCTATTAATGACTGCTATAATTCTAATTATTAAAATACTATTGTTTCAGTGTTGAAATTAGGACACTCAACATAATCAAACTATCCTAATAAAAATAATAATAAAAGCTGCCATTACTAAATTCCCTTTTTATGCCAAGTACCTTCTTTAATAATAACTTTTAATTTAATCTTTATCATTGATCCCATTTTTTCCTAAGTGAATAAAGTGAGGCTCCACCTTGTTGGTCACTTGCTCAGTGGTCCACAGCTGGGAATGAGGATGTGCACTTGGATCTGGCTTTGTCTGAGTCCAGACCCATGTTCTTTGTCACCCTACTGGATCGGCTATCCCTTTTCATGCCCTAAGAGTTGTTTTTTGTTGTTTTTCCACATCCTTTTCTTCTAAAAACATGTTCAGAACATCAGTTAAGCTTTCCTCATTATCTCTGGACTATCGTTAAGAATTTCAAGTTGTTAACCAGGCACAGGGGTGCACGCCTGTAATCCCAGTGGCTCGGGAGACTGAGGCAGGAGTATTGTGAGTTCAAAGCCAGCCTCAGCAACTTAGTGAGGCCCTAAGCAACTCAGTGAAATCCTGTCTCTAAATAAAATACAAAATAGGGCTGGGGATGTGGCTCAGTGGTGGAGTGCCCCTGGGCTTAATCTCCGTACCAAAAAACCAGAGAATTTCAAGTTGTTTAAAGATTAAAAGTTAATATTTAAGGATGATGAGAATTTATAAGGAAATTTGTCTCCAAGTTAAATATTTTTAATGTGTATGTCTTTTAATTTTTAGTAGCTTTCATGCATTCTTTTCCACTTTATTGTCTCCATCTGGTTTGGGAATGTACATCACCATTCATGTTATGATTAGGTTCAAAGTAAGAGCTAGTAGATTTAAGTGGGGACCAGGGTTCTCTACTATAGGAGCACTAAGATACTGATACTAGCTACTCATGATTTCTTGTTTCTTCTGGGGTTCCCAGGTGCATCTTAGATCTCTAAGCACAAGACATTTGACTATGGGTTAAGGATATTTCACTGTGACCACTCTGACTTCTGCTATTACAACTACAAGAATCCTTTTATTAATTATTATTAATTTTAATCCTTTTATTAATTATTATTAATTTTATTAATAATAATTTATTTATTATTATTATTATTTTATTATCTTATCAAATATTGAGGTCCTTTAAAGGAATGTTGCAAGAGCCAAAAGGCTTTGTTGCCTGGTAGGCTCATTTATAGAGTAAGTAGTCCCAATTTTGTCATGGGACTACATGATTTCATGATGCTATATTAATTTATTATTAGTACTATGCAATTACTAGTTGGGTGACTTATCAAATATTAATTGCATACCTACTCAGTGCTAACTCGTACTCTAGGGCCTGATGATATTGTAGTGGACAAAACAAAGTCCCTGCTTTCATGGAATTTACATTCTTTCAGAGTTTTCTATTTGGATTGCAACTTAAAAGTACTTGCAGAATTCTGTCATATTCATCACCTTCAGAAAAACTTTGGAAAGTAGGCAGGGCCTATCTTGGTCTTTCCATTTCACAGATGGAAAGATTGATCTGAATTTTCCTCTTTCCATCTGACAGGACACAGGAAGGACCAAATTTAGTGAATTTTGTTAGGAGAGGCAAAAGGGTTGAGTGTATGAAGGAATGCTCAGGTGTGTGCACACCTGTGGGGGAATCTCTACACTAGGAAGCCTGAGGACCCCGAGTTGGGTTGGACTTGGCTTCCACCTACTTTGGAGCATCTTCTTTCTCTCTCCCATGTTGTCTTCTCTCTGGCTTCTCACTTCTCTGGGAATTTGTTGAACACCAAGAGGTTTCTGCCGGGCCTGGGTGTGACTTCCACAGCTATCATGCATAGCAGACCCAGAGCAACTGCAAGTGGGAGCATTTATGTCCATGTGCAAGTGGAGAGGGGCTTCATGTGACAGCAGAGTGGTGACACATCCACTTACAAAAAAGGACATGCTTGTCACAAACAGGACATTACATGTCTACTGAGACTCACTGAAAATGCTGCTTTTACCACGAGACATGAGTCACATATGTCCCTGTCAGGAAGCATTTCCTCTGTTTTCAGATGCCCATTAATTCCCCAGCAGGTGGGAGGTATGCTGTAAGGAGTATGAAGGAGTTACAGACTGACCTGGCCACCCATCCTTGGCATTTAGCTTCTATATAGCCCCCACCTTCAAAGGCAATGGAAAGAATCCTCCAATATGTGAAGAGGGCAGAGTTCCCCTCCTTGAGGATGTTGCCAGAAGCAGAGACCAGGGAAGAAGCTAAGAAAATCCAGGGAAGTCCACCTAGAAATGATTCCTCACCAACAACCCCGTGATCCTGCCCCCCCCCCCCCCCGCCACCCAGGGCATTTCACATTTCCTCCTCAGAATACTCTAGAATGTTCATACATGAAATATATTTTGCTTTTATGACTTCTTGTGGTCTCAGTTCTCAAATGTGAAACACTGTGCTATCTGCGCAGGAGGACATAAGGACTGAAAAAATCATAGCAGGAACTTGACTCCCAGTGGCTTATCACCTGACATTCCTGTTTGCAGAGAGAGGGCCCTGGCAGAGCTGAGTTTGGACCTCGGCTCTGCACTTGCTGCTCTGAATTTAAATTTCTTCATCTAAGAAGTGGGCAAGGGTAACTACTAACACCTACTACACAGCTACGAGGGTATTAAACTAATACAATACCGTCTCCTGAACATGGGTTCCAGCCCTTGGTAACTGCTCCAAAATGAACCCTGCAGTTAGATGTACGGATTTCAGATCTTTGGTTTTATCCGCAGACTCTATGGATTAAAGATAATTTTGCATAGCTCATCAGACATCTGAAAGAGCAGTTGTTGACATTGTTTCATTAGATTACTATGTTTTTTAATGAAAAAAAAAGGTATTCGTTTTTTATAATCCCTCACCCAACCAATCAGAAATTTTTCTGATCAGAACATTTGATCATGAATTAACTTAATGAAAAAACAATACACTAGGTTTTTCCTTCAGTAACCCAAAGGGAGGACTCTGTGATATTATCACCATTTGAAGGTCAAGGACTGAGGGCCAAAGGTAGATAGTGACAGGCTGGCTGGTCATGGGGCTGTCCCTTTCCCTGCCTGCGGTAGATCTGGCAGATGCACCACCCAACTGCTTCCCTTTGGCCACCTCCTGCTAGGCTTGTTGGATAGGTTCTCTTTGATGTAAAACAAAACAAAAACATTCCCACCCCCATACCCCCAAACAAACAAAAAACAAGAATTAATCTCATCCAGAGTCTTCCCTTGGATGAGAAGTTTTGTGAAGGTGGCCATCTCAGGAGCTCTGGTGGTGGAACTAACGAGGGCAGGAGGGCAGCCGTGTGTGGAAGATCTGCGTTTGCTAACAGGAAGCTAGAGACAACCTGCTACACAGTGGGGCTTTTAGACACTGCTCATGGCCACTCACTGCTCATGCTCACTCAGTCCCTGAGAGAGGGCACTCCAGAGGGACATCTGACAGTTGAACAGTGGACAGAACACAGGAAAGATTAATTTTGTGTTTGTTCAAAACTGTTTTGGATTTGTTCTTTGGGTCTGGAGATTAGAGCTAGCAGAGGGGAGTCCTATTGAAGAGGGAAGGCTTCCTGAGAAGACCCCTTGGGCTAGTGTCAGGATGCAGGGCGGAGATAGCAAGCCTGAAAGTCTGTATTACTCAAAAGCCTGCTTTTTTTTTTTTTCAGCTATCATTTGGATCTTATTGGTTCTAATTTGTTTAAAAGGGGGAGGAGTAGAAACACCCAATACCATCTGCTTCATTGTTTTGTGCGAAAATATATTCAGTTAAAGGGGGAAACATTATTTGCCCAGTCTGAAGCTTTTGGTGCTCCCCCGCAACTATTTGACCTGAATATATTAAATATTGTAATGTTTTGTTACATGTCCCAGGGCAAAAAAAATAAAATCAGTCTATCACTTATTAGCTTTCTGTTCCTGGATCCTTCCACAGTTGATTCGATAGCGCAAAAGATAGTGGGAAATCCAAAGGTAAAGGTTAGACTCTGTTTTATTATGTTTACAGGATTTAAAGGGTAAGTCAGGAAGTGCTTACATAACATCAAGTGAAAGTGGTGGATTAGTAACCAGAGCGGGACTTAAAAGCAGCCTTAATCCTCCGAATCTCCAGGGGTGAAAGGTCAACCTCTAACACCAGGTTGTGTAAAGAATGGAGAAGGCACAGCTTCTGTTTCATCATGGCCCTGCTAATCCACTGAGGAAATGAGCAGCCTGGGGTTTGGGGCGAGGTAAACGCCTCCTCCAAGGAAAGCCACCTGTGAATTCAGCCAAGTAGGAGGTAATTAAACTCAGAAGGGCCTGTGCAAGGGGTAGGCGGGTGGACCCACACGGCTTCCAGCTGCAACGTTTGAAGGCAGGGGCCTCTAGAACCTCTGCCAAGTCAACCTCACAGGGTCCCCAGATGAAACCTGTGAATGGACCACTGCTTTTTCCCTGCAGGCTTTTGCCATTCTGCAAAGTGGACTGGCAGACAATGACCAGCACGCATGTGCACACACATACACACGTGTGTGCACAGGCACACACACATGCACAGCCACATCAGTGATCAGGAAGGGATCCGTTGACTACTCAAAGATTCAGCTGTCAAGATCAGGGCCTCAAAGAAATATTCCAACATGAGGTCCTCCTCCCTTGCTCTTTTTACTTGCTTGCTCATCAAAAGTGGGTAAAAAAACTTTTCTTACAAATCTAAGATTAAAATAGATCAGCTACAATTATAGTCAGCCTTGTCCCTTAGGATTTTAAATACTTCTGGAAATAACTCCCTATAATACATAGAAATGTGTTTATCTGGCTCCCCAAAGCTCTGGCGTTTTGCTGGTATGTCCATCTCACTGTCCAGCTACTTCATGACTGAATTCGTGTTTAAAACATTTTAAGACACCACAGTGAACCCAAATGCAGATGGAACTTCAGATGGACATAGTACTTTTTATAAGAAGCCTAAGATCAAGGACAGAAAATCCATGATAAAGATTCCTTTTTTCCCTCTGTCTTTCTTGACAACTATTCCAAACTCCCAAAAGTAGAATCAAACTTTCAAATCCCCAGCCCCTGGCTTTGCCCAAGGAAGCATCTTACCCTACATTCTCCATAAAACCACAGTGTGTTACATGGATCATTCACAGCCCATGACTTTGTAAACACCTTTCCTCCATGCGTGGTCAAATCGGAACTTTGGATACAATCAATTTATGAAGGAAGTTCCAACACATTTTAGCACAGAGCTAAAAAAGCTTTCGGAGTAGCCGTTCCATATTTATTCTGAGCTGGCCTTTATTAAATCACTGGTGAAAAACACGAAGATTCGTCTCAGCTGTAGTTTCATCATCTTAAAACAGCAGAGGCATTTATCTTATGAAATTGCAGAAGTCGAGCCCTGTGCAGACTGATGGCTCCAAGGTGTGTTTGGCATTAGTTTCTGATTGTCTCGCCTAAGGTGTTTATGACGCGTACAGCTGCTAATAGCTTATGCTGTTCATTTTTTACAGAATTTGTGGTTTAAGCAATATGCTTAGAATATCTAAAATGTTTCTTTCCTTCTTTAAAAAAAATGGCCCCAAACTGCTTAATGCGAAATATGAAAAGTGCTTAGTTGCACATACTTGCTTCTCGCTACTTTTTTTACCCCCTTTCAGAGTCCTCGACTCCCTCCTTGGAGTTTCAGAGCCTGCCTCATTCCCGCTAACTATTTTCTTCATTAGGTCAAAACTAATAACCTAACTGCATTTGGAAAATGAAGGGGAAGATTGAGTGTTTGCTTCCCTCGGGATATGGGTTTGAAAAAATAGATTGCACACAGGATTTGGGTGCACGCTATGAAGACAGAACATTAGAAAATGTGTTATTCAAATACCCAATGCATCAGAACCCCAGCAAAAATTGGTATATCGTTTTTACATTAATTTGTCTCCATAAAGGGTCGATGTTGCCCCTTGATTCAATCATGTGGGACAAATATGTTGCTCGAATGCTTTGCGTCAACAATAGGCAACGCCCCTTGCCCCAGTACAGTTTTATTTTAAAAACAAAGTTGAAGTCAAAGCAACATTTAAACTGGAAATTCCACTCACAAGGAAACTTGTTTGGGAGGAAACTCTGTTGAAGAAGCTGAGGAAAGGAATTGGTTATGATAAATGGGTGCAGGGTCAGCAGCCATGGTAGAATGATTTATTTAAGAAGAAACAGTTCCTAGGTTATGGCCCCCAAACTAACTCTAAGAGAGAATGAGGCACCCAAAAAGGAAGTTGTGTCCAGTGTATTTATGGGACAGAAGTCGTGGGAGATTCAGGACACTGGCTGGCAAACCCAGCCCGGAAGCCCATATGGACTATTGAAAAGGACCAGTGGAGACTTAGGTGCACCCTGGGGAGGTGAAACAAGGAATATTTCCTCCTAATTCGGAACCTTTCAACCTTTCTTCCTGTCTCTAGATTTGGATTCTGGTGTTAAAACGAGAGCAAGCCTGAAGGGAGAGAATTTGCATATTTTCATTTTGCCTAAATGTGATTGAATGGATTTGAAGAGAAAATAGCTTCATCCTATTATATCCCCCATTTGAGGCAAATGTCAGGGAAGCCCGAGCAGAAAACAAAGTCTCAGACCAAAGAGCTCTATATGCACATTTTGAGGCTGTCACAAATACAAGGAACATGCTAGACAGAAGTGATAACAGAATCCAGGAAAACAAGACCAAGTCTGCTCCCTTGTCTAATAGATCAACTTGGCATCTTTTTCAAAGTCATTCAGGTAGATGCTGACAGGGCCAAGGCTCTAGTGCAGCCCTCTATTTGGGACTGAAGCTCATATGTAACTTCTCGCTCTCAGAAAGGAGAAAGACAGCAGAAGTCAGGTAACGGCTCTGTGTTCCTGAATCGTTCAGAGGCTGGGAGAGTTCTCAGGTTAAATACCATCGCTGCCCCTCGCTGCAGGTGCAAAATCATACAGACCACTTTGCTTCATGAGCCTCTGTCTGAGAAATGGGGGGAACAATGACCTCTCCGAAGGTTGCTACAGGGGATTTAAAGGCGGTGATGTGTGCAAAGCACTTAACACGGTGTCTAGCACAAAGCAAACCCTCCATAATGACAGCTGTTATTCATCAGGCTGGCAGGCCAGGCACATTAGTCTTTGTAAGAAACAGCTTTACTAAGTCCACAGAAGTCGCTAAGTGGTGGAGTCCTGCTCAGGGAGGAGCTGTGCTACCTGAGCACAAAGGCCAACTACATGCCACAGACCTAAGTTGTGTTTCTGGTTCCCCTGAAAATCACTCTCTAAGGTGATGGAGTGCAACTCTGCCCCTCCACTCGGGATATCATCTGTGGCTTCCAGCTACTTCCAGTCCTTGCCAGGAGTTTTTGCCTTGGAGCACAAGTAGGTGTGGACTGGCAGGATGGGGAATGGAGAAGGATGCAACTGACAACTTTCCAGATATTTAGCAAGCATCCAGGTGCTAGCATAGTGTGAGTATTTTAGAAAAGGAGGTTAGAAGGGGAACCACAAATAGAACTCTCATTTCTATAAGGCAGTTTTCTTCTTTTGAAACAGTAATTTCTGCAGAATGACACAAAATACAGGAAATAAAGATGTATCCTTGTATCCTCTCTAACATCTAAGCATACAGGTGCAGCTTTACGCAGGCTGCTGAAATCACTATTGGTTGTGTGGAACCAAAATCCAGTTTCTTCAGGAAGAAAATCCAAAAGATGCTTCAAACTTAGATTTAATACAGGAAATGACCACTTTCTTGTTATACTTGTGACAATGGCTCCAATTCCCACTCTGCAAGCTGTTTCTGTCTCTTCACAGAAAGATTCAGGATGAAACTTAAATATTTTCCAAGCAAAGAATTTCAATTCCAAAACCTTGCTTGAAAACTACTGGCAGTAATGATTGTTAAAACTTAGAGGACAGAGGTGACAGTGATTTGCTGTCCTGTACAGGCCCTAACAGGTGACCCATGGTTATTCTGGCCTCCTTATCCTGGCAGTGCTGGTCAGTGCTGAAAAACCTTTCACTGCCTCTTTTTCCTGCTAGGAATCGCATTCCTCTGTGTTTATCAAGGAAGAATGAACGCATTCTACGCCACGAGTGCTGCTCTGCACGCTTGGCATGCACAGACTGCCTTCGTCTCTGGGTAACCCTGAGGCATAGGTGCCACCTCAGAGTTGGTGCCTGCACAACCCTTCCTTCTTCTCCTGCCCTGGCCAGGGTTCCTGTCCAGAGCTCTGGGTATGAGTCCCAGCTCTGTCACTAACAACAGGTGGCTTTGAAAAGTTGTTTGAGTCCCTGGCCTTTAGTTTACTCATCAGATAAACAAAAGACAGGAAGCATATGACTTCTACTGTCCTTTTGAATTCAGGATATTTATTACTTTCATAGAACCTCAAAGCCAAGAATTTAAAAAAGTGAATGCTTATTTCTCCATCCTGACATGGATTTCTTATCCATTGGAGAAATACTGCTCCAGTGTTTTGGGGACTGGGTGGGGCTCCTTGCAAACTAGTCTGCTGAGAGGGAAAGCAAAGCAGAAGAGCAAGAAAAAGAAAAGGCAGCTTGGAAAAGTCTGCTTGCCAAAATCTGATTTTTATCACATGTGGCTCCAGTTACCCGAAGGAGCGAAGGAGCGAAGGAGCGTCAAGAGAATTTCAAAGTCAAATTAATTCATTCACATTTTAAAGAGGTGGTGGGGGGCAGTGGTAAGCCCTCACAAAGCTGTCAGAGGCAGGGTGCTGGAAAAGAGAGAGCGCTCCTGAAAAAGTAGAGATAGTGTCACAGACTTCATAGTATAAATATTTCTGCTTGTAAACTGCCATCTGTCTTTGCATCTAATAAATTTATGGAGCTAAACATCATCCCTTTAAAGAACTAATCAGCCAGTAATTCATCATGGAAAGATCTCTGAACTGTAAGTCTGAGCATAAACCCTTTGAGATCATGAGATTTTGCAGACAGAATTCTAGTTTGCCCCAGTGCAGGTGCTAAACCCTGGAAAATAAATAGGCACAAAACTAGAAATGGGGTGATTTTCTGGATAGTTGCAGCAGTGTAGTGGCTGGGGAGGAGAAAACCACAAACTCTGTACTCACACAAAACCCACTTTCACTGACTAGTTGTCTCCTCTTGGGCAGGATGCTTCCTTCCTCTGAGGTTTGCTGCCTCTAATGTGAAAGAGTTCGTGCCTGTATCAGTAGATTTCTGTGAAAACCAAACGTGAGTCCATGTATACCAAGTGTTTAAAGCAAACAAGAAGCTGTTCAGTTACTTGTTTTGGTGTCCTCTTCCCTTAAAGTTAAAAAAAAAAAAAGTGCATTTCAGATTTTTAAAAGGTAGATCCAAATTCCTCAAGCTGGAGATTGTTCCTGAGTTAAGGAATGCAGGTTTCTGTAAAAGTCAAAAGAGCGTAAAGGCATTTGTGCCAAGTGTTCGGCACAAATAAAGGACCATTCACTTACTAGTTCTTGCTTTCTTTCTCTTAAAAAAGGAGAGCATATTTCAAACATTTTAAAGGTAGGGCAAAAATACACCAGGCAGAAACTGTCTCTTGGCTGTGTGACATACTTCTAAGAAGTTAGGAAACAGACAGTAAGGAAGATGGAGGAGCCTAATGTACAGAAAGTTGGAAAGCTTGGTGCTATCGTTTGGACTGGAATGTTCCCTATAGTCCCATGTGTTGAAGGCTTGATCTCCAAGCTGGTACTATTAGGAAGTGGTGGAATCATTAAGGTGGGGGTGGAGGTTGAGGGGAGGTCTTTAGGTTATTGATGGCGTGTCCTCCAAGGGGTTTATGGAACCCCTTTGGGGTTCTTTTTCTCTTTGGAACCCTACATTTCCACATATCTGCCTTGTCACAGACCCAAAAGTAATGGAGCCCACCAAGCATAGACTGACACCTCCAAAACTGTGAGTCAAAATACTTTTTCTCTTATAAATCTGATTTTCTTAGGTATTTGTTATAGTGACAGAAAGCTGAATAACACACCATGTTCTCCCTAATATGGACATAAAAGTAAATATCTGATCCTCTTTATCAAAGTCCTATTTGCATTGTTGTTGAAGTTTTTTATTTTTACTCTTTCAACATATTGTTCATCTGAGCTGTTAAAAAAAATAGGGTTGCTATGTATCTTCATAATGGCCTAGGAAGAAAATTATATCCAAGAAGCTTTATAGCTCTTAAAGTATGTCTCCTCTTCTGTACCACACCCTCATAGTGAGAACAATAATTTACTCATAAAGATTGATAGTTGGCATTTGTATGGAAGTTATTCAGCTATTGCATGAGAATTAAAATAAAATTATCTTCTCACCAAAGGAGTTAGTAATCACCCCAGGCTAAGGCTGAGGTTGAGTTCAGAGGAATCTGGGTTCTGAGGATCTTTATTTCTCTATGAAATTAGTGACTTCCTTGCACATTAAATGAATTACATACAATCTTAAATACCTATTTTCAAAACACAGGCCCGCCCAGCCAGTTCTAAAAATAGAGCTTTCTTCTAAAAAATTGTCTCATTTTGACCCCTTTTGGCTTTTGTCATTGTCACAAACATTTCCCTAAAGTCCTGATTGCCTCTTTGCAGCCAGCAAAAAGCCCAGGGTGGTGTTCTTCTTCTTTTTCTTTTTATTTATTCATTCATTCGTTTGTTTGTTTGTTTGTTTTGTTTGTTTGTTTATATTTTTTTGTTGCAGCAGTCCCTGGGGCTGGGCAACTCATACCAGTCAGAGAAGAGTCAGGAGAAAGAGGAAGGAAAAGGTGTGTGTGTGTCCATGCGTGAGCACAACCATGTCCCCCGCACCCTTGCGATGCATGTGTGTATATGGCAGAGAGAGAAAGAGAGAAAGGAAGGAACCCACAAATAGTTTCTATTGTTCCATTTTTTTCTAAAGCCCTTAGTCCATTACAGACAGATGATGTGATTTTTAGGCTTTCCTGGCCTCTCAATCTATAACACACCTTTGAACTTGTTAGTATACACTAGGGTCTGCCCTGCTCTATTCTCCATTAGTCCATCTATCTGTCCATCATCCACCAAACACACCATGTTCTTATCCAATGTATACATACAGAGTCCATATGAATGTCACATATGTGATAATCAAATACTCATGGTAAGGAATATTTGAAGAGATTCATATACACACATTCTCCAACGTGCTTATGTATACATGTTCAATGTCTTCTTAATTATCAAAATCAGGAAGCAGAAAGGAGGATCAATTTATGGAAAATATACAAGAGTACATTAGTAAACTCCAGAAATCATTGCTTATTTTTAGAGTATAGTTTAGTCTCTGAAAATCTGTTATACAATTTACAATTTGTTTTTCTTAGATAAAGGTTACTTATGGTTATAGAAATTTTGAGAGAAACATAGAACAAAGAAAAAATGATTTACATAACTGGGATTTAGAGACAGCTTCTATCAACAGTCTAGTAAATTTCCTCCTGGTCTTTATATATGACTTTCTTAGATAATTTTAGGGTTTGTGGAATCTTCTGCCATCATCTTTTTCACTAAATAGAAGACAAATGCATTTTTATTTGCTGGAAGTTCTTTGCAGACCTAACTGTAAATGACAATGAACAGAATAACATTCTTCACATAATCATTTCTTCTTGTGAGATATATAATTTCTTCCCAATATTTTGTCAACAAAGTTTTTGTTACCTATCCTCTGCCTGAAGTCTTTTTGTTTTGTATTGTTTTCGTCTCTGTCTCCCTAAAACACATTTTTCTTCCTTTGTCATCTATACCATTTTCTAACTCTCTTCACAAAATTTTCTCATATTTGCTGATAAACCATATACGTCACCATCTCACTTGGACCAAACCAGAATGGCAGTCCCTGGGGCCAGGGAGCATTCCAATATGCTTCTTTGATCCCTCAGCGGCACCTAGCACAGGGCTGTGCCCAGTAAGTGTAAACAGAGCCTCACTCCCTTTGTCTGGATCAACCTCCCTATTTGCTGTTCTCTAGTTTGATATTTGTTCCCTTCTCTTCAAATTTACTGAGAATTTAGTACATTCCAGGCTGTATGCTAGGCACCGGGCAGGATGGGTGATCAATGTTCTATTTAATATCTTTGACCTAGTCCCTCATCTTGGAGGGGAAATAAACCAGGTTCAATTACAACTGTAATATCAGATAGACTTTATCAAGAAATAAGATAATAAAACAGGTGCTTACTGTGCTCTGTGAAAGCTGCAAACCTTATGTGGGTGTCATACTTTACATAGTTCCTATAGGATAGAAGTTTTACCCCCTTTCTTAGTGGCAACCTTGAGGTCCAGGCTTCAGGAACAGCCCACATGAAAGGCCAGGGCAGCACAGAGGCAAGAAACACTACTTAAGATGGGAGGGACCTGGATAAGAGTTCACAGACTGGCTGCTGTGTGGACTGGCAGTCAGAGGCTTCCCAGTTTCTAGAAACCTGGATATAAAGAGAAAGGCATCCCAAGTACAAGAGATCTTATGAGGGAAGACTTAGAGCCAGAAATCTCATGGGCATTTTGGAAATGGTAGTCATGCAGGAGCCTACCTCAAATGTAGGCTTGGTGGTATTGGGAGGAAATGGCCAGGGACATTTGAACATCACCAGTGCAAATTCTCATTTAGCCCCTCACAACACCATAGGCAAGGATTTGCTCTGGTTTGCATAAGGTTTGAGTGCATCCCACAAAGTTTTATGTGCTGGAAGCTTGGTCCCACTGTGGCAGTGTTGAGGTGGCAGAATCTCTAAGTGGTGGAACCTAGTACAAGATCATTAGGTCATTGGGATGCTGCCCCTAGAAAGGCTAATGGAGTTCTTGTGGGATCCCAGTTAGAAATAATAAACCTGGCCCTGTCTCATCTTGTGACTGCTCTGTCCTTTCTGCATGAGCTCCCATCATGATGCCATCAGCCAAGTTGTGATACAGTGAAGGGGGCCCTCACCAGAGGCCAAACCCATAATGGAACTGTCAGTTCAAGCTATCAACCTAAGTCTAAGGTAATAACTCAGTGGTAGAGCACTTGTCTAGCATGAGTGAGGACCTGGGTTCAATTTCTAGCACTGTAAAATTTAAAAATAAATAAATAAACCAAAAAAACTATCAATCTCCAAAACTGCAAGCAAAATAAATCTCTTTTCTTTTTACAGTACCCAGAAATACAAACACTCTGGTATTTTGTTTCAGCAATAGAAAACAGACTAATATAGTATTATTACTTTCATTATCTTCCTTGTGCCTCAGTTTCTTCATCTATGAAGTGGCCATGATAGTGGTACCTTCTGAATAATGACTGAGTCATACATTGAAGTTGGTAACAGTGTGTACAGTAGATGAAATGCCTGCTATGCACTAGCAACTGTGATGATTCTTCTGTGCACTTGGCATATCTCATCTGACTTACCACCCATCGTCATCTTACATCCTTGACCAGAGTAAGACCATCTCCTCTCCCTGTCTGATCATGACACTCACTCCCAGGGTCAAGTACTTAGATTTTGAAAATATTCTACTTTTGCTTGATTGAGTTATTTCTAGCTGCATCCACTATCTGGTCTTTTCTTCCTTCAATGCTTTTGAGCTCATCTAAAGCACTAGAAGGTCAATTATTACTCTTACACTCTAAAACATACTACCACATTGGTCTGATATTGCACAGGTACAAGAATTCACATTTATGGATTAACTTCCATTTCCCAAGTTCTTTGGTACAGAGGGGTACAGAGGAGCTAGTGCAAGAGGAGAGTGGAAAATCTCTTTCATCATTTCTCAAGCCAAGTCTCAAGTCTTAAGATGGCCCAAGGATAGGCTGATGGGCTGGTGGATGGGAAACTGGCTGAGAAGCTGGGCATCTGAGATCTAAGTCAGGTCTGGAGCGGACAGTGTCAATATCAGGCTCTACTCAGAGGCCCACAGAGAGACAGGTGATGGCAAAGAAAGCTCCTCTCTGGGGCAGCACAGCTGGAACAGGTGGCTGAGATCCAAGCTGGGAGAGGTGGAAACGACTCCACGGAGAGGCGTTCTACATGCTGCCAACATGGGCCTTCTGGCAGCAGAGACTGCATCAGCTACTGGCTATGCTGGGTTCACCTCCAACCATGGGGATCCCAGCCTCTGTTTTGGGGAACCCAAGCTCACAGTTGCTGATTTTATTTATGTGTTGTACATCCGCCCTTCATTGCTTGTATGTTTTGGTGTGGGTGGCTCATTTCAGTGTATTTAGCAGTTCTATTTTTCTGTTCTTAAATTTTGTTTTTGCCTTCCACCTGCTTTCCTTGGGTTGGTTGTGTGTGGGCATTTTTAATTCTGCTACTTTACAATCCTTCTATTGGACTTTTGTCACCAAAAATAGTTTAAAAAATATTTATTTAGTACTTATTATGTGCCAAGCCTTGAATAGCACTTTGTACATATTAACTATAGTGGTCCTTTAGTATCCTGAGAGTATCAGTTTCAAGACCTCCTGAAAATACTAAAAGCCATGGATGCTCAAGTTCCTCATGAAAAATAGCATATTGTTTGCATAAAACCTATGCACACCCTCCCACACAGTTTAAGTTATATTTGGGTTAATTATAAGACCAAATGTAATATAAATGTTTTAGAAATAGCTGTTACACTACACTTGTTTAGTAAATAATGATGAGGAAAAAAGACTGCCCATATTCAGCACAGACACAACCATCATGATCCCAACTACTGGTAAATAATTCAAGGTTGGATGAATTCCAGATGCATAATCCAAGAATATAAAGGACAGACTATAATTTGTCACAACTATACAAAGTAGGTGCCATTATCAGTCCCATTTTCCAGATTAATTTACTGGGGCACAAGAGGTTAAACAACTGGATGGAATCATGCAACCAGTGAATAGCAGCTTGGATTTGAAGTTAAGTCACTCTGCCCCTTAGGGTCACTACTAACCATGCTGCCAACCCATAACAGTAACAGGCACCATCACTTGTGGGCTTACTGTGTGCCCAGCCTTGCTAAGTGCTTTGCATTCATTGCATAATTTCATCTTGACGTGGGAAACATTGTGATCCCAGCTCACAAGAAAGGAAGCCAGAGCTGGAGATCCAGATCCTGGCCTCTGCTTCCCCATGGCAGACAAGGTCTGGTCAAGGTGTGTCTACTGCTGTCACCATCCTGCAGGTCATCTTCATTTTCTTCATGTGTTTTTGGAGCACAGGCTTCAAAACTATCAATTTACTTGAGTCATCTTAAAGGTGAATTGCAAAATTCCCAAGGGAAGAAAATACAAGGTCAGTTCCCTTGCTGGCAGGTAAAGGCCATAAGATCTTGCTGTACATTTCTAGTAGGAGAATGAGAACAGGGACCACAGACTGTCTCCTCCTGCAGGAGGTTGGGGCTGGCGGTGCTTTCATAGACAGCTTAGGTTTCCAGGCTCCAGGCTCACTGAGCAGTTGGAACTCTACCCACCAGGTTTGATTGAACTTTAATGGCTCTTTTCTGTTTGAATGCCCACACCCAGAGACCTCCAGGTCATAGGCGTGTGTCTTGTAAATCAAGAGATGAAGAAATAAGCATTGCCAAAGAGTAGACTCACCCAGGAGAGCCCCTGGGGAGCCCGTCAGTCACCAGGATTGCGAAGCTCCCTGAGGTTGGGCACCTCATCAGGAAAGAATGGGTAAGGAATTAACTCTTCTGCAGCTGGAGGAGGCAAGGCTAGAAACTTGCTGCTGAGTCATATCATTATAATTTAAGTATCAAATCAGGAGGTAACACAGCAATAGCCTCCCTCACCTTCTCCCCCCAACATAAGGAAAGGAAACTAAAGAGCAGAGGAGAATTAGTGTTTCTTGATCACTTTCAGGGAATCTGTATTGTTCATTTAAGGCCCTCAGCAGTGCAAGGAGGAAGGTGTTACTATACCCATCTTACAGCTGGAGCTACTGAGGCCTGGAGAAGTGAGGTAGTGCCATCAGCCCACAAGGTGCAGCATCTAAATTGACACTGGGTCCTCCCGAACTTCTGAGCCACCACGCCATCTGCCTCAAAAGACATTAAGAGGTGTGTAGGGCAGCTTATTCAGAGAGAACAGGCCTGGAACAGGCCAGGGCTGCCCATGCTGTACAGATTCCAGACCAGAGAAGTTGTACAAAGAAAGGGCCCCCAGCAGACAGGCAGAGGCATGTGATTGAAGCCATGGCTGGGTCAAGTTAACCCCCCTGCAGCAGCTCTCCCTGTGGGCTGGGACCTCGGCTGAGGGAAGGAATCAGAGGCAATGACAGGGTCTGAGTAGCACCACTGGGAGGGTAAGAAGGGAGTCAGAAGTATGGTAGCATCTGGGTGGTGAAGAATGAGGAAACTACTTCTGAGAGTGTCATAGTGACTGCTGCCATCATGCTGTCTGAAGACCTTTTACCTAGGGGAGCTGCCTGGGAAGGAAATGACCAAATCATGTTGTGTTCATATGCAACTATGTAACA
>JAJEJO010005561.1:359327-450502 GCA_020662805.1 Glaucomys volans
ACATTTTTATAAACTTTTGCACAGGTATGTATATTATGGAAATATAATACATACATTATTTTTGGACAAAGACTGTAACAGGGCATACCTCCTAGATTCTTCTTTTTACTGGTTGCATTTTGGTTCATCATGTGAATATATTATAGAAGTTTTAGTGAGTCTTCTGTTGATGGACATCTTATTCCCACTTTCATTCCCCTAAAATTACAAATACTACCACAGTGAAAAACTTGTACATCTATTCTGAAATTGTTTATGAAATTATACACACATCCCCAAAATAAATACCTACAAGTGCTTTTATCAGTCAGAGAAAGCAAGCATGCATTTGCAGTTTTGGTGGATAGTACCACATTGGGCTTTTGAAAGGTTACACTAACTTATATGCCCACCAGTGGCACATAGAGCCAAATTCTCCACTCAATTGCCAGCCCCAATACCATCAAAACTTTTAATTTTACCCACTAATAAATTATGAAAGTTACTTCTGCTTTTATTAAAATGTCACAAATTGTTCTTTTCTTTCCTATTAGCTCCTATTCACAAACTTCACCTTTTTCTCTCTAGTATTATTTCTTTTTCATTCATTTTTATGAGCTCTTTGTTAATTAAAAACCTTGGTGATATAGGCAACAAATATTTTTCTCAGTTTTTGCTTTTTGTATACAATTTTGTTTTACTGATACTTTAAATTTTTAAATCATTAACATTATCATTTTATTCTTTTATGGAGTCTGAATTTTTATCTGCTTTATAAATGCTTCTTATACTTTTGGTTTCCTGAAATTTATGTGACTTCGTATGTTTAAATCTTTGGTCCGATTGTAATATCTTTTGTTCTAAGTCATAATCCAGCTTATTTTTCCCCCAAATTCTCCTCAAACCATTTTTTAAAATAATCTCTTTCTCCCACTAATTTATGTTATTTTACCTTATATTTATTACTTGCATATATTTGTGCTTATTTCTGTTCTCCCCATCCTATTTCATTGATTTTTCCCCTGAATTTATTTTCTCCAGCCCAAAAGCATTTTATTTATTGTAAGTGCATAATGGATTTTTAATACCTGGTAAAACCTCTCATTTTTATCCTTTTTTAGAAATTTCAAATGTTTACATTTGCAGGGAAATTTTGCATAATGTTGCCAAGTCCCAAAAAATCCCCAACAACAAAAAAACTTGTCCTGGAAATTTAATTAAGTTTGCATTTAGAGGTTAATTTTTAGAAAATCAATGGTTTTATAAAATTCAGGCTTTCTATTTATGAGTTCAGTACAGCTTTTATTCTTTCAAAACTCTGGGATTCTCAAAGTTAAAGTTTCCTTCATTCAGGACCTGACCTATGCTAATTAAGTTCATATGTAGATAGAATATCTTTGGTTACCATTGTGAAAGGGACTTTTATTCTATTTTCTGATTCTTCTTTGTAGAAATAGATGTTGATTTTTGCACATTCATTTGTTAATCAACATCCTATTGGATTTTTCTTTCTATATTGCATTTTTTATAATAGTTTTAAATTACCTTTGATTTTTTCAGGCATATAAATATAGTATCTGAGGATAACAAACTGGTCATCTCCTTTTAAGTATTTATATCTATTATTTCTTTCCTTTGCCCAATTACAATGTTAAACCATCTAGTATAGTATTAAATAATAATTGTGATAATAACTATCTTTGTTTCATTACTAGCTTTAACAAAAACATTTCTATATCTCTAAACATGATTCTGACTTTTATTTAGGATACACACAACACACACACACACATACACACACACACACACACAGAGGAAGTATTTATCTGTTCCAAATTTCCAAGACATTTTTGTTATTATTGGTTTCAAAATTAGAAATGAATGCTATTTCTATATTATATCACACTAAAAATTGTACACACATTCTTGACTTTGCTAAATATTTTTAAACCAGCAATGAATATTTACTCGGTCGAGGTCCTTTTCAATACATGTTGAGACTATCAGTTTTTATTGACATAATAATGAGATGTAGATATTCAGTGGATATTAGAATTTTGAACTGTCTTTTGCCCCGCAGGGTCAAATGCTAACTGGCTGAAGCCTATTACTTGTTTTCTTTTTTTGGTAGTTGGAATACTTTGCAACATGCTAAGATTTTATTGATTTTCATTTGCACTTATATTCATATTCATTAGTGAGATGCATTTATGGTTTGTATCTGTACATGTGTATTTGGGTGAATGCATGTGAGGGAGTTGTTGTCAGTATCAAACTGTATTTATTAGTTCTTTACCGGTCTCCACTTTCACTAGCCTTTGAATCCCTTTAGGGGAAAGAGTGTATCTGATTCATACTTGTCTCCTCCAAACCTCACACAACGCTTAGCATTGAGATATGCTCAATATTTATAGTGTTGAGTTGATAGTAAGGTTGCCAAATAATGTTTTAGTGTATATCTGTTCTTAAAATTGTATGGGACATACTTACAGTGAACAATTATGTTTTGTGCATCTGAAATTAATATTTAACTGAGTGTCCTGTACTTTTATTTGCTACATCTGACAACCCTAATTTTTGGAATTGAGAAATTGGTGTGGTCAATCAATTGATTTATGTGGTCAGTAAAATGATAATGATGATGCTGTCAATCACACTCATCTCTCAGAAGGACTATGAAGAGTGAAATGATAAAGTTTCCTGGACCTGGTATCTTCTGTGGCTGAATGTGGAGTGGGAAGCTTGTGGGGTTTTAACCAATGTCTCTGGAATATGTGTTACAGATCTGTCTCATGTCTTGAGTGCTTACCTGGTTGGAATATTACAATCATAAAATGAAAAAAAAAAAGTGGACCACGCTGGGTTTATAGCAATGAGTAATGCCATAAAGTAGAAAAACAAGTAAATGGGCATGTTTAATGAAAGAAAGTAGTGATTTTTTTTTTTTTAATTTTGCCTTTGGCTGTTGGCTGAGACAACCAGAATAAAGCTCCTCAGCCTTGTCACGCTCAGTGGAAACAATAGCAGGCCAACAAAGACTTAAGTGTAGGCTTATAGACATCAAGTCATCCTTAATTAGCCCTGGAGAAAACCATTTGCTGGGTGAGCCTGGTGGAGACCAGTGCTGGTGGCTGCCCTCCCCTTGCCAAGCCCCAGCCTGGGGAGACATAGGGAGCTGCAGCTCCCTGTGGCTCCCTCCCACATGTTGACAGAGCAGTCTGCAGAGAGGAGGGGGAGCCTTTAGCTGGTAGGTGTGTGTAAAGGCATTTCAATGGGAGGGAATTTCCCGAGGAAGAAAATTTGGGAACCTCAGGGATGGGAAAGAAGTCATGATGCAAAGCTTCCTGTCGGCTGGGGCCATTTGGGGAGGAGGTGTCCTGGATCTCATTAGCTTGATTATCCAGCCAGAAGAAATCCACATTTCTTAGTCCTTCCTAAAGTGTCCCTTCCTACCTCTCAGCCTCATCTCAGTGTTAACCACATTCTCACCTCTAGACCCTGGTCATGGCTTCTGGCTCTGCTGGAAGGGCCCTACAAGCTAGCAGTGCCTCCACAATGATCTGCTCTTCAGAGAGTACTCCCCTGACCCCACCTCTGTGGTGACATGGATGAGCCTGTGTGCTCTGACAGAAGCCTGTCTGTGTCCCCAATCCAGCTCTTAGCACATACTCTTAGCAATTATAATTGCTTAGTTGTCCATTTCTCCAACTACTCTCTCACCTTGTTAAAGTCAACAACTAAGTCTTAGTTTCTTCACACTCCTGAGTCAATCTCTGGCAGAGGGAACCCCAATAAATGACAAGTTTTAAAAGTTCAGTGAATAGTGGCTCAGGTTTTCCTCAAAAGACAAGGAGGGAAGGATTCCAAGTGATGGGGTACAACCCTAAACTGAGTGAGGTGGTCTACAATGGTGAACATTCCATTCCATGTCCCTTTGAGCAACTCTGAGAAACTACAACAGGCTCACTCCTGTACTGACAGTCACGTGACATAAAAAGAGAAGAGACACCCCTGGACTCAGCACATTGTAATCTACAATCCAGTAGAGCGTTCATAAACCCAGAAAACAGCTAAGTTTAATATTCAGGTAATCTTTTTAAAAACTCACAATGCATTTATCCAGTCATCGATCCATAAAAAAATCAGTGAAATGGCTATTTTTAAAGGGAGATTAGTGCTGTTATGGTCTGGATGTGAGATGTCCATCAAAAGCTCACAAGTGAGACAATGTAAGAAGGTTTAAAGGAGAAATGATTGGGTTGTAAGAATCTTAACCCAATCAGTGAATCAATCCCCTGATGGGGTTAACTGAGTGGTCACTGAAGGCATGTGGAGTGTGGCTGGAGGAAGGGGCTCCTTGGGGCCGTGACTGTGGGGTATATATTTTGTATCTGGTGAGTGGAGTCTCTCTCTCTCTGCTTCTGATCATCATGTGAGCTGCTTCCTTCTGTCACACTCCTCCATCATGATGTTCTGCCTCACCTCAAGCCCAGGAATGGAGCCAGTCTTCTATGGATTGAGATCTCTGAAACCATGAGCCCTCAAATAAATTTTTCCTTTTTTATAGTTATTCTGGTCAGGTCTGTTAGTACCAGCAGTGAAAAAAAAAAAAACTGACTTAAGTGTACAGAAGAGAAAACCAGATTTAGGTTTGAATACAGGATATGCTACTACCAAGTTGTGTGACTTTGGACATGTTAAGAAAACTCAATTGATTCTCTGCTTCCTAATACATAAAACAAATATAAGAGTAAAAGATGAGGATCAAGTAAGATTATGTCTAGAAACCACTTACCACTATCCCTGGCACTTAATAAATCTTAAGAAGTAACACCTGATCCATTATTCTATTGGATGCCCAATCTCAGGATATCTGTGAACCCTCAGATATTTGGTGTTACATAAATAAAAACAATAGAATACTTGCATTTTCTATTTCCTCGGTTAGCCTGTTTTCTGGCTGTAGGGACAGTGTGTTGGTGCTGCGTTCTTCTGATGGCAGAGGACTCGTTTTTGCACCCACTCCTCCAGGGTTAAACACACAGATAAGAATGGCCTTGTCTGAGTTCCTAGAGGGCCAATCCAAAGCAATGCACATCTGGAGCAATGTATCCGACAGCCAAGTTCAAGTTTCTACAGGTCTTGTGTGCCTCACACTTGCTCATTCACCATCCTCGTGGTGGAAAGGTGGGTGTGAGGAAGGGAGGCAGGGAGACTTGGTTTTCTGAAGAAGATCCAAACCTCTGAGTTACCAGCCTTGCCTGCCACCATAGACATAGATTCTCTCCACAGATCCACATTTCCTTCTCACATTGTGCCAGAAAGGCTGTGTTCCTCATCCGGCTTCAGGGAAACCATGAAGGAAGTGGCAAACTGTGTGTGCTCTGGGTGAGAAATGTGTCCCTCAGCATTCCTGGGTGTAACCTTCAAATCCTTCTCCCCGGGGCACTCAGTGGCTCCCATTCTTCTTCCTCGTTTTCTTGTTCATCTTTCCTCAGAGTGTGATCCTTTCAAGGAGAGGGATAGGGTTTCATTCTCCTGTAAACCCAGCACCTTGCATAGGACCTGGCACACAGGAGGCACTCAATACACACCTGATAAAGAAATGAAAAGCATGAATAAATCATGCTAAATCATCACTGGAGAAATATTGTAACTTTTTCATATTTTATAATATTTGCATATACCTAATAAGATATAATGGGGACCCAAGTCTGAACACAAAATTCATTTATGTTTCAGATACCTTATCTTATACATATATCCTTGAGGTAATTTTATTCTCTCTCTTTCTCTCTCTCTCTTTCTCTCTCTTTCTCCACACACACACACACACACATACACACACACACTTGACTAGGAAATGCTCTAACACTTAGCTATATTCCCAACTCTTTTTATTATATATATATAATATGCATATATATATACACACACACACACACATATATTATGTATATATATTAGGTATATGTATGTACATAATGTATATATATTATGTTATTTTGCTTAACATAATGGTCTCTAGTTCCATCTATTTTCCAGCAAATGCCATATATATGTGTATATACATATATAGTGTGTATATATACACACACACACACATATATATACATATATTTTTTTTTTTTTAAATTTTGAGGTTGGCTTTAAACTTGTACCCTTCCTGCCTTAGCCTCACAAATTGCTGGGATAACAGGTGTGTGCCACCACACCCAGCCAACTCTACACAATATGCATATATTATATATATGCTTTCTATATAAAATATAAATAACATATATTTATTTTACTCTTTTCTTTTTTCCTCATTTTTAATTGGTGCATTGTAGTTGTACATGTTAATGAGATTGGTTACATATTTGTACATGCAGATAATATAACAATATAATTTGGCCAATATCACTCCCCAGCATTTCCCCCCTCCCTACCTGCCTTCCACCCCTTGGTTCCTTTCCTCTGCTGATCTCTCTTTGGGGAGATGTGCTCCTCCTTGTTTTCTTTTTTCCTCTCTAGTTTCTGCATATAAGAGAAAACATATGGCCCTTAACCTTCGGAGTTTGACTTATTTTGCTTAACATAATGGTCTCTAGTTCCATCTATTTTCCAGCAAATGCCATAATTTCATTTTTCTTTATGGCTGAATAAAACTCCATTGTGTACCCCACAATATGTTTAATAATTTTGTGCATGAAGCAAAATTTTATGATGTAAAATTTTCTACATGTGACATCACAGTAGTACTAGTTTCAGATTTTGTAGCATTTCTGATTTCACATTTCCAGGTTAGGGATGATAAATCTGACTCTTTAATACTAGACCCAATCTATATAAAATACACATGGGATTTCTAAAGCATTTCCATGCTCACACCCAGGCTACCTGTCTTGAGCCAGGCAGTGGGGAGATGCAGATGGAGCAGAGCCCCCAGCCCTTCTGACCCTGTGACTCTCAGAACCTGGACACATATTCAGGCGGAAGTGCCCTGCAGGTACACACACAGATTCCACTTGCCCTGGCCTCCCTTTGGTGGATTCTCCCTGACCTTACCAATTTCACAGCATCTCCACACATGGCTGAATATACTAAATGTTATTGTCTGATGTTCTAGGTCAGAACTCTTCCCCTGGAACACTTCATGCTTCTTTATCTTTTCCCTTTAGAACTCTCCTCCTAGATTTACCTCCTTCCTCCTGTCACCATGAGAGGTACCTTCTCACCATCTCCCAGCAGCCCAGGGCATCTTCATGGGTCTTATAAACACCCTGCTCTGAGCAGTCCACTCTCATGTTCACTTTTATCCCATTGAAACCAGGGTTAAATTCATTTTATCCAAGGTATTACAGCTATTAGACTTTTTAATAAGAAAATCTAGGAAGATCTTTGACTATAGCAAAACATGGTCTTCCCAAAAGAACCAGTAATAAGCATTTCAGACTTGTCAAGAAAATAGGGGAGACTTTCTAGGAAAGAACCATGGAGATTTCCAAGGGTCTGTCTGCATGTGTGCCAAGGAGATGCATCCTGATCATTGGCCATGCTCTGGAAGTGCCTGAATGCTCAACAGATAAAAGACAAGTTATCCAAGGACAGATGGAATAATTAAGATTATCTGAGAATTCTTGTATTTGTGTCATTTTTTTTTCCATGCTAGGGATCAAACTCAGGACCTTGCACATGGCAGGCAAGTTCTTTACCACTGAGCCACACCCCAACCCCACTAAGTATTTTCATCTGTCATCCGAAGACAAGAAGAAATCCAAACCTACATGAGGAGACTATGACTTTTTATTTATTGAAGACACATGAAACAGCATAACAGAATTAAATTCCCCTGACTGGAAGCAGATTATCCCTCCCAGAACAGAAAGCTAGAGAAGTTGTCCCCATTGTCCTTGGGCTGGAGAGCAAGTGTGTAATCAAGGCTTAGGACAATCATGCTACTGGCTCATTATTAGCAGGGAAATGGAAACTCCAAACCACCATCAGTACTTTCCTGGGAGATTCCAGAGGGAGTCAGGGAGGTAACTACAAAACCACTAGACACTAGGTGACAGAGAGAGAGAGAGAGAAGAAAAGTTTTTATTCAAGATGAAACTCCAAACTAAAAATCCAAAAGACATGAAGAAAACTAATGATACAAATAACAAGTGAAAAACCGTTCTCTACTCCAAATAATATCAAAATAAGATAGAAATCTGAAAATGACTTTAAATGATAATTGTTCTGTGAAGATTGTAAGAGGATTGTAATAAATGGTTGCAGACCACCAGTTTCATTTCAATAACTAAAAAGTCAGATAAATTGCAAAAATGCTGATTTTAAAGATATCAGAATGCTGTGAACATGAAGAGAACTGAAGGAACTAAGCTTCCAGAAAAGAGAGTTCTGGCAAGAGTACTCAGTTATTGAATGGTTTTTTTTCCCCTCTGGGTTCATTTGATGATTTTGGATTTGGTTTATGATCAGATCTAGTAAACACAGGGGATTTGTTAGAGGAGAGAGAAATAAGCAAAGCTTTTGGAGGTTATATGAGGCTGGCATGAAAATTTGGAAACCTCAGGAACCATTAGTGCACAACTGGATTTCTTTCTGGTTCATTTTCAAAATGTTAGAGTTATGCAAAATGATATGGAACTTTGACAAAATTGGATGAAATCTCCATTGGTCTCACAATATTTAGAAAAATTTTCCTGCTTGAAGAGTTTGGCCCATCTCAAACACACGCCTGTTCTCCTCCTCAGAACATTTTCCCAATTTGGAAGGGCAGAACTCCAAACCTCTGAAGACTGAGACTGAATTTTATGCAGTGTTTCAAGATTGAGAAGATAGAAACCTGCCAGCCTTACAATCAAAAGTTCAGGAGCAATTCATCCAAGAAATGGAAAGGAAATGAGGTGAAAGGAATGAATCTTACTAGAATTGCAACCCAACCTCATCCCAGCACAACTCTGGTTAGATCAAGGTGGTGAGCACTTGATGATCTCCTAATGTGACTGGGTACTCTTGCTGGTGGGAGATCTTATCTGAAGTCTCATGATTCCTTTAAATAAAATGCCTGGCATATAATAAAAATTACTAGGCATGTGAATCTATAAAACACATCAAATGGACATGCTGGAACTATAAAATGCAATATTCAAAGTTAGTAATTTTAGATAGGAATTTAAAGATAAGTGATTAGAAAGTGTCCAAACTGAAGGTTAGAGAGAAAATGAATGGAGAATCAAGAAGATAAGAAGTAATTCAAAACCTGAAGTGTAACTAGAGTCTCGCCAATAGAGGATAGAAAGATAAAGATAGGTACTGTTTGTAGAGAACACTCTGCAAAATTTTACAAATGAATGAAAGACACCAATCCACAAATTCAGAATCCCTAAGCAATGTAGACTCAAAGAAAATTACACTTAAGCTTACCATGGTCAAGCAGCTGCAAAGCAAGGACAGAGAGAAAAATATTAAGGCTTAAGAAAAAATTGTTAGAGATCTAGGCACCTCTATAACTTGATAGACTTTAGCTATCATTAGAAAAACAGATGAGAAAGAAGGGAAGGAGGGAGGAAGAAAAGGAAAACAGAAAAAAGGGAAGGCAACTTCGTATTCTAATCTCTTTCCAAAAACATTTCTAAAAAGGAAGTAAAAAAGAAAGGAAACAAAATAAAATTTTAGTAAAGGAAAAGAATAAAATTTTTTTTCATATATACGTACTATAATCTATTGTTTTTCAGACTTTTGGTCTCAATTTAATAGTTGTGTCCAAGAGTAATTGAGCATATAGCTAACATCTTTTTAAAGTTTTTTTTTGTTGGAACTGTTTTGTTGTTGTTGTTTGTTTGGTTTGGTTTGGTTTTGCCCTGTTTGTTTGTACTTTACCTTTTATCACACATAGCAAAATAATTATTATTTTTTTCTTTTTATTTAATTTTTTGATTCATTGAACACAAATGGAGTACAGCAATTGTTTTTCTGGTTGTACACAAAGTAGAGTCACCCCATCTGTGCATTCATATATGTACACAGGGCAATGATGTCTGTCACACATACTGTTATTATTCTTACCCGCCAACCTCAACCCCACCCATCCCTTCCCTCTATGCTCTCTGTCCTTTCTCCATTCTTGCCATCATTCTACCTCACATTATGCATCAACATTCACTTATCAGAGAGACCATTCGGCCTTTGGATTTTTGGGATTGGCTAATCTCACTTAGCATAATAGTCTCCAACATCATCCATTTACCTACAAATGCCATAATTTTATTCTTCTTTATGGCTGAGTAATATTCCATTGTGTATATATACCACAGCTTCTTTATCCATTCATCTATTGAAGGACATCTAGGTTGGTTCCACAGTCTAGCTATTGTGAATTGAGCAGCTATGAACATTGATGTGGCTGCATCACTGTAGTAATCTGATTTTAAGTCCTTTGGGTATAGGCCAAGGAGTGGGAGAGCTGGGTCAAATGGTGGATCCATTCCAAGTTTTCTAAGGAATCTCCACACTGCTTTCCAGAGTGGCTGCACCAACTTGCACTCCCACCAGCAATGGATGAGTGTACCTTTTTACCCACATCCTCGCCAACACCTGTTGTTGCCTGTATTCTTAATAAAAGACATTCTAATTGGGGTAAGATGAAATCTTAAGGTGGTTTTGATTTGCATTTCTTTTATAACGAGGGATGTTGAACATTTTTTCATAAATCTGGTGATTGCTTGTAGATCTTCCTCTGTAAAGTGTCTGTCCATTTCCATGGCCCATTTATTGATTGGGTTATTAGTATTCTTAGTGTAAAGATTTTTGAGCACTTTGTAGATTCTGGAGATTAGTGCTCTATCTGAAGTGTGTGTGGCAAAGATTTTCTCCCACTCTGAAGGCTCTCTCTTCACATTGCTGATTGTTTCCTTTGCTGAGAAAAAACTTTTTAGTTTGACTCTATCCCAATCATTGATTCCTGCTTTTATTTCTTGTGCTTTGGGAGTCATGTTAAGGAAATCTGGTCCTAGGTCAACGTGATGAAGATTTGGACCTATTTTCTCTTCTATTATGTGCAGGGTCTCTGGTCTAATTTCTAGGTCCTTGATCCACTTTGAGTTGAGTTTTGTACAGGGTGAGAGATATGGGTTTAGTTTCATTTTGCTGCATATGGATTTCCAGTTTTCCCAGCACCATTTGTTGAAGAGGCTGTCTTTTCTCCATTGTATGTTTTTGGCTCCTTTGTCAAGTATGAGATGCCTGTATTTATGTGGGTTTGTCTCTGTGTCCTCTATTCTGTACCATTGATCTACCTGTCTATTTTGGTGCCAATACCATGCTGTTTTCGTTACTATTTCTCTGTAGTATAGTTGAAGGTCTGGTATTGTGATACCCCCTGCTTCGCTCTTCTTGCTAAGGATTGCTTTAGCTATTCTGGATCTCTTATTCCTCCAAATGAATTTCATGATTGCTTGCTCTATTTCTATGAGGTCTGTCATTGGGATTTTAATTGGAATTGCATTGAATTTGTATAGCACTTTTGGAAGTATGGCAATTTTGACAATATTAATTCTGCCTATCCAAGAACATGGGAGATCTTTCCATCTTCTCAGATTCTCTTTAACTTCTTTCTTTAGTGTTCTGTAATTCTCATTGTAGAGGTCTTTCACTTCTTTTGTTAGATTGATTCCCATGTATTTTATTTTATTTTTTTTTTGAGGTTATTGTGAATGGGGTACTTTTCCTAATTTCTCTCTCAGAGGATGCATCACTTACAAATAAAAATGCATTAGATTTATGAGCATTCATTTTATATCCTGCTACTTTACTGAATTCATTTATGAGTTCCAGAAGTTTTCTGGTGGAATTCTTAGGATCTTCTAAATAGAGAATCATGTCATCAGCAAATAGGGATAGTTTGAGCTCTTCTTTTCCTATTTGTATTCCTCTAATTTCTTTGGTCTGTCTAATTGCTCTTGCGAGAGTTTCAAGAACAATGTTGAATAGTAGTGGCGAAAGAGGGCATCCCTGTCTTGTTACAGTTCTCAGGGGGAATGCTTTCAATTTTTCTCCGTTTAGAATGATGTTAACTGTGGGCTTAGCATAGATAGCCTTTACAATGTTAAGGAATGTCCCCACCATTCCTATTTTTTCTAGTGTTTTGAGCATAAAGGGGTGCTGTATTTTATCAAATGCTTTCTCTGCATCTATTGAAATAATCATGTGGTTCTTGACTTTAAGTCTGTTGATGTGGTGAATTACATTTATTGACTTCTGGATGTTGAACCAACCTTGCATCCCCGGGATGAAACCCACTTGTTCATGGTGCACTATTTTTTTAATATGCTTTTGTATGCGATTCGCTAAAATTTTGTTAAGAATTTTTGCATCTATGTTCATTAGGGATATTGGTCTGAAATTTTCTTTCCTTGATGTGTCCTTCTCTGGTTTTGGTATCAGGGTGATATTAGCTTCATAGAATGAGTTTGGAAGGGTTCCCTCCTCCTCTATTTCATTAAATACTTTGAGGAGTATTGGAATGAGCTCTTCTTTGAAGGTCTTGTAGAACTTGGCTGTGAATCCATCTGGTCCTGGACTTTCCTTTGTTGGTAGGTTTTTGATGACTTCTTCTACTTCATTGCTTGAAATTGATCTATTTAAGTTGTGTATGTCCTCCAGGTTCAGTTTGGGTGGCTCATATGCCTCTAGGAACCTGTTGATGTCTTCCAGGTTTTCTATTTTGTTGGAGTATAAATTTTCAAAGTAACTTCTTATTATGTTTTGTATTTCAATTGTGTCTGTTGTAATATTTCCATTTCCATCATGAATTTTAGTAATTTGGAGTTTCTCTCTCCTTCTCTTCATTAGCGTGGCTAAGGGTTTATCAATTTTGTTTGTTTTTTCAAAGAACCAACTTTTTGTTTTATCAATTTTTTGAATTGTTTCTTTTGTTTCAATTTCATTGATTTCAGCTCTGATTTTAATTATTTCCTGTCTTCTACTACTTTTGGTGATGATCTGTTCCTCTTTTTCTAGGGCTTTGAGCTGTAATGTGAGGTCATTGATTTGTTGACTTTTCATTCTTTTATTAAATGCACTCCAAGCAATGAATTTTCCTCTTAGCACTGCTTTCATAGTATCCCAGAGATTTTGATATGTTGTATCTTTGTTCTTGTTGACCTCTAAGAATCTTTTAATTTCCCCCCAATGTCTTCTGCTATCCATGTATCATTCAATAGCATATTATTTAATCTCCAGGTCTTGGAGTTGTTTTTGTTTTTAACTTTATCATTGATATCTAATTTCATTCCATTATGATCTGATAGTATACTAGGTAGTATCTCTATGTTTTTGTATTTGCTAAGAGTAATTTTGTGGCATAACATATGGTGTATTTTAGAGAAGGAACCATGAGCTGCTGAGAAGAAAGTGCATTTGCTTTTTGATGGATGGAGTATTCTATATATGTCTGTTAAGTCCAAATTAGCGATTTTGTCATTGAGACCTATAGTTTCTTCGTTCAATTTTTGCTTGGAAGATCTGTCCAGTGGTGAGAGAGGAGTGTTAAAGTCCCCCAGTATTATTGTGTTTTGGTCTATTTGATTCCTGAAATTCAGAAGGATGTGATTGAGGAACATGGATGCACCATTGTTTGGTGCATAAATATTTATGATTGTTATGTTTTGCTGATTTATGCTTCCTTTAAGCAGTATGAAATGTCCTTCTTTATCTCTTCTGACTAACTTTGGCTTGAAGTCTGCTTTGTCTGAAATGAGGATGGACACTCCTGCTTTTTTACTCAGTCCATGTGCATGGTATGTTTTTTCCCAACCTTTCACCTTTAGTCTGTGGGCATGTTTTTCTATGAGATGAGTCTCTTGAAGGCAGCATATTGTTGGGTCTTTCTTTTTAGTCCAATCTGCCAGTCTATGTCTTTTTATTGATGAGTTTAGGCCATTTACATTCAGGGTTATTATTGAGATATGACTTGTATTTCCTGCCATTTTACCTTTTTTGGGGTTTTTAGCTTACCTTTGTTTCTTCTTTGATTGACTCTTTCTTTAGGGTAATTCCTCCCCACGTTGACTGAGATTGTTGTTTTTTGTTTCTTCTTCTTTGAATATTTTGTTGAGAATGTTCTGTAGGGCAGGCTTTCTCTTTGTGAATTCTTTAAGCTTTTGTTTATCATGGAAGGATTTTATTTCATCATCAAATCTGAAGGTAAGTTTTGCTGGGTATAAGATTCTTGGTTGGCATCTGTTTTCTTTCAGAGCTTGAAATATGTTGTTCCAGGCCCTTCTTGCTTTTAGGGTCTGGGCTGAGAAATCTGCTGATATCTGTATTGGTTTCCCCCTATAGGTAATCTGATGCTTTTCTCTCGCAGCTTTTAAAATTCTATCTTTGTTTTGTATGTTAGGTAATTTCATTATAATGTGCTTGGTGCGGATCTGTTGTAATTCTGTGAGTTTGGTGTCCTGTAAGCCTCTTGTAATTGGTTTTCCATCTCATTCATCATATTTGGGAAATTTTCTGATATTATTTCATTGAACAGATTGTTCATACCCTTGGTTTATATCTCTGTGCCTTCCTCAATCCCCTTAACTCTTAAATTTGGTCTTTTCATGATGTCCCATATTTCTTGGAGGTTTCGTTCATGATTCCTAACCATCTTCTCTTGTTTGTTCGACTTTGTTTTCAAGATTAAATATTTTGTCTTCATTGTCTGAGGTTCTGTCTTCCAAGTGATCTATTCTGTTAATTATGCTTTCTATTGAGTTTTTAACTTGGTTTATTGTTTCCTTCATTTCCTTGTTTCCTTCAAGGATTTCTGTTTGTTTTTTTCTCAGAACTTCTATTTCTTTATTGAAATGATTTTTTGCTTCCTGCAATTGCTCTATTAGCTGATTATTCATAGCCTAAATCTGCTCTCTCGTCACATCATTCTCTTCTCAGATCATTTTAATTATGAACATTCTGAACTCCCTTTCTGTCATTCCTCCTACCATGCTGTCTTTGGGTTCTCTTGATATATCATCTAGGTTTGTTTGGGACACTTTCTTCCTATGTTTTCTCATGCTACTCATGTATCTTCCCCTCTAGTAGTGCAAATCAGAGGGATTGCAATTTCCCTGTAAAGACTTAAAGTGTCCCTGCAGATTTCCAGTAACTCACATGATGTTTGAGAGGTGCTTGATCAAGCGGTGACACAAGAAAGCTGCTGTCCCACTACCTCCAGGTTGGGAATGATCAATGCTTCTGGGCAGAGGCAGCCTGGTGTTGATAGACAATCAGATACAGCAAGTTCCTAGACCTCGGGCCAGGGTGTGGACCTGGGCACTAGACCAAGTTGGGGTGGGGGCACAGAACTGTGCTCAGTGATGGAGACACTGGGCTTGAGAGCCCAGGCAGGCCTGAGCTCCTTGCTGGGGGCTCAGTCGGTGGCAGGTGGTCACTCTCTGCCAGGGAAGCTGTAAAATGGTGCCAAAGGGCCTAAACTCCCCGCTGGAGCTGGCGACTCCCTCTGCTCTGGGCCAGATCTCTCAAAATAAGTAGAGATTTTGATTTTGGATGCATGTGTGCTTGTGTATGTTTGTGCCAATTTGCAGTGTAAAATTTACTTAGTTCTATGGGTTGCAGACAAAGAAGTTTGGAATACATTGCTGTAAGATGCCACTGTGAGTCATTTGCTTGTAGAAATGACTGCCAACATTTGTCTTTCCCTTGCAAAGCAACGAACCCATACGGAGGAGGAGCCTCAGCCAGTGGATTCCCATCTGCACTATGCTCTCAGACACCCAGGTAAGTAAACAGTGCCAAACAAGGGGACCCATCCAAGAGGGAAGAGTGGTTAACAGGGGAAGGTCTCCCAGTGCTGGGTAAGTGAGCAAGCAGCTGTTCAACTGACACCAGCATGGGAGGGATGCTATCTGGAAGGAGATGAGCTCTGAAGCCATCTGAATTCAGGAGGTAATCAACACCAGTAATTCATTCCTCCATGTCATCAGTCCACTGTGCTGTTAAAGCAAATCGAGGCAACAAATCCTATTAGAACAACAATTACCTTTTCCAGTTGTATAGCATTTCCATGAAGATCAAAATATACCAAAGAAAAGGAGTTCCTTTTTCCTTACTCCTAGCCAGTGGTCTGTCTAGACTGGCAATATTGCATTATAGTTCTGCGGGTGGGAACAAAAGAGGTATGATAAAAGCAAGAGGTGATTATGAGAAGCACTGAGGTTGGGACATTGTTATGTGAGTTCTGATTAAAGTGTATGGACCTTTTCACTCTGAGATTAGAGACTGAAGAAGGATTAAATGGCATTTATAAAATCCAGGACTTGGTGACGATTAGGACCTCCTTTTTCTTCTATTTGGTGAAGGGTCTCAGGTCTAATTCCTAGTTTCTTGATCCATTTTGAGTTCAGTTTTGTGTATAGTGAGAGATAGGGGTTTATTTTCATTTTACTGCATATGAATTTCCAGTTTTGCCAGCAACATTTGTTGAAGAGGCTATCTTTTCTCCATTGTATGTTTTTAGCACCTTTGTCTAGTATGAGATAACTGTACTTACATAGGTTTGTCTCTGTGTCTTCTATTCTGTACCATTGGTCTACCTGTCTATTTTGGTGCCAGTACCATGCTGTTTTTGTTACTATTGCTCTGTAATATCGTTGAAGGTCTGGTATTGTGATACATCCTGCATCACTCTTCCTGCCCAGGATTGCTTTGGCTGTTCTGTGGCTTTTATGCTTTCAGATTAATTTCATGATTGCTTTCTCTGTTTCTATGAGGAATGTCATTGGGATTTTGATTGGAATTTTGTTAAATATGTATAGCACCTTTAGAAATAAGGCCATTTTGGCAATGTTAATTCTGTCTATCAAAAACATGGGAGATCTTTTCCATTTTCTAAGGTTTTCTTTAATTTCTTTCTTCAGTGTTCTGTAGTTTTCATTGCAGAGGTCTTTCACCTCTTTTGTTAGATTGATTCCTAAGTTTTTTTTTTTTTTTTTGAGGCTATTAGGACCAGATTTCCCTAACAAGACTCACAGAGCTCAAGAAATAAAAGCAAGAATCAATAAATGGGATGGATTCAAACTAAAAAGATTTTTCTCAGCAAAGGAAACAATCAATAATGTGAAGAGAGAGCCTACAGAGTGGGAGAAAATCTTTTCCACACACACTTCCGATAGAGCATTAATCTAAAAAATGTATAAAGATCTTTAAAAACTTTACACCACAAATACAAGAAACCCAATCAATAAATGGGCTAAGGAACTGGGCAGACACTTCACAGAAGAAGAAATACAGGAGATCAACAAATACATGAAAAAGTGCTCATCATCTCTAGTAATTAGAGAAATGCAAATCAAAATCACCCTAAGATTTCATCTGACTCCAATTAGAATGGCTATTATCAAAAACACAAGCAATAATAGGCGTTTGCATGGATGTGGGGAAAAAGGCACACTCATACATTGCTGGTGGAGTTGCAAATTGGTGCAGCCACTCTGAAAAGCAGTATGGAGATTCCTCAAAAAACTTGGAATGAACCCACCATTTTTCCCAGCTATTCCACTCCTCAGTTTATACCCAAAGGACTTAAAATCAGCATAGTACTGTAAAGCAGCCATATCAATGTTTATGGCTGCTCAATTCACTATAGCTAGATTATGAAACCAACCTAGATGCCCTTCAATTGTTGAATGGATAAAGAAACTGTAGTATATATACACAATGGAGTATTACTCAGCCATAAAGAAGAATAAAATTATGGCATTTTTTGGTAAATGGGTGGAGTTGGAGAATATCATGCTAAGTGAAATATGCCAATCCAAAAAACCAAAGGCTGAATGTTTTCTCTGATAAGTGGATGATGATACATAAGTGGGGGCAGTGGCAGTGGGGGTTAAGAGAAGAATGGAGGGACTTTGGATTGTGTAAAGGGATATGGGGTGGGAGGGGGTCGGGGAAGGAAAGACAGTGGACAAAGGCAGACATCATTGCCCTATGTATATGTATAATTATACACATGGTATGAATCTGCATCGTGCACAGCTATAGAAATGTAATGTTGTACCCCATCTGTGTACAATGAATCAAACTGCACTCTGTAAAAATGAAAAAATAGTAAAAATAAATAAATAAATATTCAGGACTGCTGTATCCTTTTGATGAATTTCCTTTTAAGGAAATGACTTAACTATTGTAATATTTTCTTCCAAAATATACTTTGTTATTGATATATTCAAAAAAAATTATAAAATAAAATCCAGGACTTGGTCCCTCACTCCCTGAGTTCTGGAGTCACAGCACTTCCTATCAGCTTCCCAAGGAAAATGAAGATGCACCTGATCAACGTGGACTGAACAAATGGAACCTCATCTCTAAGGTGATACAGAAAGTGTACTATTTCATAAGGGACCTGGATCAGCTCAGGAGTGATCAATGTACCCCTGCTTAATAAAGGAAACTAAAGCTACCTGAGCCACCTCCCTAAACTGACGTCAGGAGAGATACCCACTTTTCCTTGGTGACCTGCACCCTGGCGGGTTGAACCATGAAACCGATCTAATGAGACACTTGGAAAGCACTTCATGTCTGACATGGGACACCATTCAGACCCACGGCCTCAAACAGGGAGCAGTCAAAACGCACGGCTGCTCTGGAAGTGGAAGGACGTCGTTCTCGTCTTATTCAGCCCTGACTCCAGCAGCACTGAGAGCCCTTTTTACTGCTCCTCTTTCCTTTCCCCAACGCATTCCCCAAGGCCCACCAAGACCAGATGTGAAAAGAGGTGAGACGCAGATGCACACATAAATTCTTCCCTCTGCGACAGTGATTGCTCGGCCATGCGTGCCCCCACCCATGTCAAATGCACGGTTCACTCAGAAAAATCAAGTACACATGGTGCTGACACTGCTGGGGTTTCCAGAGAAGCCAGAATAGCAGGGTGTGTGTGTGTGTGTGTGTGTGTGTGTGTGTGTGTGCATGGGCGCGCGCGCGGGTCAGGATGCTTGCTCAGGTGGGACAGCTCAAAGAGCAAATAGGTTGACTTGTGTGACTTCATGAAATTAATTTAACTTACAAGCAGTGTGAGAATAGAAGACAAAAGGAAGTGAGGGTTATTTTAAAAGGGAAATCAAGAATGGTAATAACACTGGACTGGGAGTCAAGAAGACAGGAGTGAGATCAGGTACCAATCCTTCCAAAGTTGCAGGGCATGAAGTCGGTCACCTGCTCTAGTTAGACCTCACCTTCCTGTGTTGTTCGAGGTCAGAATGGGACGGTTCTGACCACCATGTGACACCGTGATCTAGCCCCTGCTTGTCATCGCAAGAAGCCTGCACAATGCCGAGGTGCACAGGCCAGTGCGCATGCCCATTCTGGCTAATTGTTCCCAGAAAGGAGATGCACCTTCCAGAAAAAGCTACTAGATGTCTCTAGCAGGTGCTGTGGATGCTCCTGTCTGCAGTACAGCTCCTATTACCTTGCTTATTCTCCTGATCTTCATCCTGGTCCTCACTCCACACCTACACGGGACTCGCTGCATCTCCCCGTGACCTCCCAGACAGCACAGTGCCTGTCCCCTGGCTGTGCCTCTTGGAGCACAGGGTGGTCCTCATGCTGTTTTCTACCCTGTCTCCCCTTTCATTCCTGCCCTGGCTGGTGTTGAGTGAGAAGCTGAACTTCGAGCCAACCAATGCACGGGCTTGAGGAGAGAACAAAGCCTTCATGCCCCTCTCAGTGCCCCTCTCCGTGCCCCATATTAGTAACAAAAAGATTAATCTCTGTCTTTACAGGGCAAACTTGACCAGTTTTCAAATAACTTTTTTCCAGATTTTCACCATATGATAAAGAAAGACCAAATTGCTCTCAGGATTTAATTTTGGGGAAATTGGATTCCTAGCTCAAATTAAGATGGCTGGAATGAATGCTGTTTAGAGTGACATACCCTGGTCCCTCTTTTTCTGAATGTAAATGTCACACCAAACAGCCAGTCAACAGCAGAATTTCACAATGAAGTTTCAATGATGATGCAGATGATGTCATTTATTGAATTATTACCATGTATTCCTCTATTTTATATGTACTAATTCATTTATCCACTCCTCTGCCCTAAAATGTCTGTTATCATTATGATGATAATGATGATATAATAAAATTATAAAATAGTAATGAAACTTGGGGCACAGAGAGGTTAAGTAACTTGTTAAAGATCCCACAGCTAGCAAGTGGTAAAGCCAAGTTTCTAGAATAGACAGATGACTCCAGGAAGCTTTTAGGCCTTTGATATATTTATTTCATGTACCTATTAATCAAATATTTATTGAGTTCTTACTATGTTCTAATTAGTGGGTTATTGACCTCATAAAGCATTTTGTCTGAAAGTTAAGCAAATGATTACATAAATAAGTATTTGAATTATGATTATAATTAGTGGTATAAAGAAGCTCAGTACTTCCTGGAGAAATTATAATGGAAAGAATGGATCCCTGCCAGGGTTCAGGTAGGATTTTCTGAGAAAGAAACATTAAAACTAAGAGTTGAAAGATGAGGTAGAGGAAGGAAACATGTACCTCACCAAATAAATAGCATGTGCAAGGGCCCCGAGTCAGGAGCTCACTCAGTGTTTGGAAAACTGAGAGGAGAGGGGGCAGCAGGCCGTTGGGCCTTTATCCTAACGACAATTGGCAGTGCTGGTCATCATTCTTCATTTGCCCTTTCAAATCCACTCTCCACCCTTCCCTACCCTGCTCCGAGTCCTGGAGGCTGAGCTGGATGGTCCCTCATCCTCTCACTTTCTGCTGGGCTGAGCCCAGGGGACTGCATTTGGGTGATCAGTGGACAGGCCAGGAGGGAGGTCAGAGTGTCTATGTCCCAAGCTGCTCCTGAGGGCTCTGGCTCTACATAAGCCACAGGTTCCATTGGGTCCCACCATCCTTCAGCTGTCATGGTGCATTGTTCTCACTTGCGCCCCCTCAAGGGACCCTGCAAGGCACTTTGTTTTCCTTATTGATCCCCAATGAAATCTGGTTTATGTGCTCTATGTGTGTCCATGCTACACACACACACACACACACACACACACTCTCTCTCTCTCTTCACAATACCCTAACCAACGTGCCCCTACTGAGGATGCCAGAGTGACAGCTGCTCCCTCACCTGGCTGCTGCCTGGCTCCTGCCCTCTAGGGGTGGTGATGGCTCTCACCCTTGTGGCCTGGGGGAGCTCCACTGTCCGCGTGGGTTCCTCTTACCCCTGACCACACTTAAATCATTTCCTGATGGAACTCTCTTGATAACCGTTTGAACGACTCACTCTCTCCCTTACCAGAAGGCTGGTTGCCACCGCTGCCATAGAAAGTCCTAAGAAGGAGGACAACATTGTCGGATTTGGATTTGTAAATACTGTTGGATTGTGTGAAGAACACAGGAGTGGGTGACAAAGACAGATCCCAAGGCCATTAACAAAGGGCTAGCTACAGACAGAGGTATTCTAACTACTAGGGTAAACCTTCCAATCTTTATTCAAATGACTGGTGTCACTACATGAAACTCAAATTTCTGTGCCAGTATTATCAGCAATGGTGTGTGTGTGTGTGTGTGTGTGTGTGTGCTTGTGTGTGTGTGTGTGTGTGTGCATGAGAGAGAGAGAGAGAGAGAGAGAGAGAGAGAGAGAAGGGATTTAACCTAAAGGTACTCCACCATTGAACTACAATCCCAATCCTTTCCAGTTTTTATTTTGAAACAGGGTCTCACTAAATTGCTGAGGCTAGCCTCAAACTTGAGATCCACTCGAGGGTCTGCCTCTCAAGTTGCTAGGATTATAGGCATGCTCTACTATGCCTGGCTAGTAAAGACCTCTTGAAGGAAAGATGCAGAGAACCCTATAAGGCACATTATCATATAAACCTTTGTGAAGCTGAGCAAGAAAGCAGGTGAAGTTTCCTGAACATTCTAGAGTAACACCCAAAGAGAAAAAGGCTTAACCTTCATTTTGTCTGTAAGTAGGATCATGAATCAAGTATATTCTCAAGCCCTTCAGTGCACAGAACAAGTTATAGTAGAAGATACCATTAACTGAATGCCCCAGATACTCTACTAGGAAATTTAAATATATAATTTCATTAATCACTTGAATACCAGTGCAGGATTTGTCATTATTTTCCCCACTTCCGAGATAAGTAAAACAAGGTTCAAGGAAATTAAGAAACTTTCCAAAAGTAAAACATAAAGTCTATCAATGGTATATCATTTAAAAGTCAAACCATTTGATGTACTAAGCAGTACTAAACTCAACATGATCCTGTCTATATAAAGAACATAACTAATGAATAAGTTTCATTCATCATTTCAACTCCATATAATTAGAAATGACTGCCTAAAGAACTGTGTTGAGTAGAATTTTAAGACTGAACCAGGTAAAGTGGGGAAAATTGCTGTAATTAGTGATGTCTGTCACAGACAAAAAGTAGGAAATGGTAGTACACATACCACTTATCATCCATTCCGCATAAAACTGTGCTACTTAAAGAAATATAAAACTCAATAGCTCTTATCTCATGCTTACCTCTGACCAGACTGCAGCTTGAACAGATTATTCCAAGGTCCTAAGTATATCTGGAAATGTCATGCTATATTTTTGAACAGAATTGACTTCTATGATTATACAACCTGAGCCAATGAGTCCATTAAAAAAAAAATGTAGAAAATCCTCTTTCATTGCCTGTCATGTGCTCAGTGTGCTGACATCACCAAGATTCAAGGAACTAATTTCACATCATATTGTTCAACCAAGAAGTAATCAAATCAAATCAAATTTTCTAGCATCTTCCCTCCCACTCTCCCTTGGACAAGTTCTTTCCTGGAGAAGAAACTAGAAAGAGACACACACATTCACTGTTACCAGGTAAGCACCCTGGATTCTGGTGTTTCTTCTGGTGGAGAGTCATAAAATAATTGACAACACAACGCACATCTACCAGCTCCCCCAGAAGGGGAAGGCGATTGAGAATGGAGATGACAAACATTTGCCTTTAGCTAAACATGAATAAATCGAATATGTCATGAATATTCTCTGGCATACTCTTTCTTCATTCATCCAGGTAAAAAAATGTAAAATGAAGAGTGTTCTTCCCTGGTTCCAATTGGGACAACAGGTCACGGACAAACAGAATGAGAGCAAGAACAGATACAAGAGCAATGGCACAGCCATGCCTCGCCCTGGCCACCTGAGTTACAGTATCACCTTAAGAGGAACATGTTTGCAGGAGGATGGGATTGCTGTAGCATCCCCGGGATCACAGGGACTTCACAGAGAGAACAGGGCTTCTCCCAGCTTCAGGGGATGGACAGACATTGTTCTGTTAAGACAATTTCACTAAGAGATATTTTCCAAATATTACAATGTATCCTGGGTGCCGCAAACTCACAGTGATCTAAAACACCAGAGTGCATAGTAATTTCACAATAAAATGAGGAGGGCCAACTATTCACCTCTGGGGCCCTTGTAAATGGTGAGAGGTATTAATACAGAGCCATACAGATGGTAAGCACTCAATAAACATTAGCTATTACTAGTATTAACAATTCTCTTATTATTTCTGATACCATATATGTGGCATGTGGTACTCGTAGAGAGATAATTATCTGATTCCTAATGATATTAATAAATACTGGGGTAGTTACTCTTCCAGTAGTTCAAATGACTAAATGTCTTCTATCTTCAAATGCGTTTTCTTGATTTTTCTGCAGAGCAGCTCTATGCCTACAGGAATTACTATTCCCATTCTACAGGTGAGAAAAGTGAAATTCGAAGAGTTTAAGTGGACGCTAGTCTGGGTCACTCAGCCCTATCCCCAAAGCCTATTGTGCTAATTATCATTTGAAGAAAAAGCAAGGCATGATTAACTAGGCACCCCCCACCCAGACCCCTGGAGGTGGAGGATTTCTCCAGGACAGCTCAAACACGGTTTATCTTAAAAGATCCCAACTTATTTTGCCTTCTTGACTTCTTGCAGTCTCCTGGGTGGTTGGGAAAAGTGAAGAAGACCCCCCAGTTCAAGTGTGACTCTCTGCCCTTCCCTAATGTAAATTTGGGCAACTTGCTGAATACATCCTTGTCCACATTCCCTCATCTCTGAAATGAGAATAGCAATCAAGGTCCTCCATCACGGTTACTGTGAGGAGGGATGAGGTGCCTGGCTCCCACCGACTCTCGGGACTACTTGCCTCACGCCCTGGCAGCGCTCCTATCCCCTAGGTCCCCTTCCTGACCCGGCTCCCCAGGTCTTCACCTTGTCTCCAGCCTCAACCGGCCCTTGCTTCTCACCCCCTGCACCCGCATCCCTCCCATCCAGTTGCTAAGGGCGCTCCCATTGAATCCCACAGCAGCTGCCAGCTCCCCCAGACCTCTGGGCCTCCTCCCCAGTCCGCCATGCTTGTCTCCCCTTCCCTCCAGAGAGGCTGGCATGTCTGGGACAGTCAGAACAGTAGGCATAAAACGACTCCTCGAGCCTCCCGGTTGCATTCTTCACCTTCTTTTCCTTCTGTAACCAGGAGATTTGGATTGAGGCCACTCCCCTGGTCTCTTGGACCTCGTTACTTCTCCATCACCCAGTTCAATGGGGCTCCTTTCCTCTGAGAGGGTGATGGCCCCCCCTTAGGGTCTGCTCACCCTTCTCTCCTTCAGACTTTGTCTCTCTGACTGTGGACTCAATGCCCCCAGGGCAGGTTGGCCAAAAAGCTGCTCCTTGGGGTCCCCTTGGGAAGAATGACAATTTCTGACATTCACATGACTGCATCGAGGGGCCTCTGTCTAGTCAGCTCTGGGAGGGCAGCCACGGGAGTGTAGGATCCAGTATCATCTTCATGAAAACTTTTAATAATGTGTTCATTGTGAATTATTTTGCTTTAACTGATGATTTTTAAAATTCTTGTGTTAAAGTATCATCTGTCTGGATTATGAGGTTTTAGGGACCTCGTTACATTTTATACCTGAAGCAGATGTCGCATTTGCCTCGCCAAGTCCTCCTGGCACTATGAGCTTTGTAAGCACCAAGTGATTAATATTTCTGCCCTGGAGTTTCCCCATCCGTACAATGGATATCACATACCCTCCAATGATTAGTCTTAGAGCTAAATGAGAGAACTCATCTAACAGCTGAGCAGAGTGCCCAGACATTGCACTCAGAAAATGGCATGGGTATTACAACATGCAGGAACACAACTAGTGTGGCCCAGGTTCAGCCTCATCTATCAATTTTCCGACGCTCTTTGCAATCTTCTCTCTCCTTCCTCCAAATTCCCTCCGAAGAAAGCTCACCCCAAGAATCACCCCAGTGCCCTACAACTTATCAACAAAACTAAAGACTCTATGGGTAAAATTTCTAGACTTTTAAACATCACCAAAATTGTCATGCAAATAATACGTATGTGCAGCCTACAAAGGTGAACTGAATGGGACAAGTTCAAACTTTCAACATGACATTTTTTTAAAAAAATCCTTATCTTGGAAAATAACAAACACTGATGTTAAAGTTTCTTTGTTAAAAATTCCACTGAAATTAAAAAGGTAATAATGTTAACAGCAGCCAAGGTGTGGCCCTAAGAGAACAATGAAAAAGACATTGCAGTTGGGAAATGGAGGTGGAGTGGAGGGTGGCAGGAGGGGTGGAACGTGAATCCTAGAACCTCTATCCTCCTGGGACTAATGAAGGTCGTTTCAACGATCAGCTTTCAATGCAGCCATCCTCCAAAATTGGAGAGAGGCCATTGCAGGAAGACCTTTCGCCTGACAGTCACCTAAGTCCACATTAGAATCCAGGATCCCAGTTCACAACCTTTGTTGTGCACTCTTTTTGTTTTTGATTCATTTAAACCTAACTTATCACAAGATTATCCTGAGATAACTTTTGGAGAGTTAGGAAAATTCCAATCCTTTTGTTTTCCTCTGTTATGCTTCCTCAATTCCCACCTCCCTCTCTTTGTGGCTCTAGAGTCTTCCTTTGGCCAGCTATAAATCACCTCCACCTCAAAGGCTGCAGTTGAATTCCCTGCTCCCAGCTCAGGATATTTCTTTGGGTTTGCAATTTGGCAAACACAGGTTCTTTCATCCCTATAAAATGGAAATCTAAACATGTCCTTTGCAGGAACCCCCACCTACAGACCCCCCTCCTACTACCCCCTGCCCAGCAACAGCCAGCAGATTTCAATGAAATAAAACAGATGTGCTCTGAAATGTGTCATGTTGACTTTCCCCTTCCTACCCAGCCACCTCCAGCACCCATTGCCAGCCCAGTGACTCCCATAATGCAAATCACCAGCTCGGGGCTTCTCTATTGTTGGTTGCTGCTGAAAGGCCACTGGTTTGCAAGATGCTTTGCCTTATGGATATCAGGGTCAAATGACAGTTGTTGAGAGATTGAGAATTACTCAGACCCCATATTCTTTGACTAGATGGCATAGGTGAGTCAAGGGTAGAAAGATACAGGAACATTAAAATGGAGATTTTAATGCCTGTGGTTTGTGACAGAGCTCATCCACTCAGCAAATGTCTTATTTAAAACTAGCTGAGCGTGTGTGTGTGTGTGTGTGTGTGTGTCTTAGTTGTGTTTTAATCTTGTTCTCAAAGACCCATTAACATATCATGTGCACACCCTTCCAGGAGTAAGTTATCAGTTTCACGATCTGACTATTAAACTGAGAAAAACAAGTCATTTGTAAACCCAATACAATGCATAAGTTCCCAGTTAAAAAGTAATCCCTGATATCCACTCGAAAGCCCCAGGGACAGCTCAGCACAACCACTTTTTGGTGATCTGGTGATGAAAGATATATTATTGAAATCCAGGAAACCTTGGGAAAAAAATGTATGGCAAAACTATCTAAATCGAAATGAAATGCAGATCACTTGGCTGCCAGGGAAACTTTCTTCCTTACTTCCTTTCTTTCCCCTCCTCCCCAAAAAATTCAGCATAAATGTCTCAAGGCTTAGGGCATGCAATTAAAAGATTTATATGTAGCCTGGAAGCAAAACAATTGCACGGGTTTCAGGATCTGTGGCAATTTCAGAATAAATTGGAGGGGCTTGTGGAGGACGCAGACTGACATATGACCCGTTTGCACTGGCCCATCAGCTGGGCAGCTCTCCTGGTGCCATTTCCTCAACTGTCTAAGCCTGTCCTCTTCTCCCCTATCACTAGAATTACTCAAATGCCCACCAGGTATGGTGGTTGGTCAAAGCTACCTTGTCCCGAGTGGTATTTTTCTTTAAGCAACACCATTTGAGACATATTGGAGGAAAGCAATCCTATGGGAAACTCAAGATAGCTTAAGAAGACAAAGACGCTCTGTCTGGCACTGTTGATGGAGATATTGCAAGATTTCACACTTTCAGCTCAACTCCTGTGTCTTTCTGCAAGCTGGATTTAAAATCACAGCCTGACAGTCCCCCTTCCAACTTAAACAGGAAGGTCTCCAGATTTGGAAATGATTTCACTTGCGATTCCAGAACTTTTACCCCCAAAAGGGACACAGACTCACACCTAATGGACACCGGAGCAGACAATACTATTCATTTAGGATCACCAAGCTGGCAACAAGATCAGTGGTTTCTACCTAATTGCTTTCTTTGCTCACCTGCCAGAATTAGAATTTCAAATACACAAGTGTTTGCTCCCCGGCTGTTCTTTCCCTCAATGCTGCCTCCATTATCAACAACTCCCAGGTTTCAGTAATGAAACCCCGGTGTGGAGTAGATTTCTTCTGAAAGGAGATGTTATTAACAGAGAAATGTACCTTGACTGGTTTGGTGTCTACAGAAAGAGAAGTCGGATGTGATTCAGTGGCCATGTTTTCAGAACACTCTGTCAATGACAGTTGGAAACATATGTTTTTTATAAATTTCTCATTCCAAAACAAAGACTGACAGTAAAGCCCAGGGCTTTGATATTTATATAAATTGTTAAGTGGTTCACTGGGGAAAGTACATTTCAATTAGCATGTCACTGCTCATCATGCGGCTTCAGGAGAGGCGGCCTGATTAAGCCGGTTGTTGCACAGTACATGGAAAGTTGGGGTTCACTGAAGGGCTGCTCTCTTCAAGGCCACTCGTGTCACCTGATGCCTGACTGAATTTTCTGAGCTTTTATTTAAAAATCAAATGAGACATTCAAAATCCCACTTTAAACTGCGTCAATTCAAAAAAATCGCTCCACTTCAGCTAGATAAACATGAACCAAACAACTGCTAGGTGAAAGGGTAAACGGGGTTAAAAAGAAAGATCCAAGACAACAATGGGAGCAGGTCATGCCTCCTCAGAGCTTAGGATCTGGGATGGTTCTTGATGGGAAGGGTATTGGTCATCAATTTTTTAAAGCTATTTCTGCCTATGACTCTTTTAAGGGAGTAGACATGAGCTATGGTCCAAATCAAATGAAAATAAACTTTGCCTTGGTTTTGCAAAACTACAATCCTACGTGTTTCCAATAAAGAGATTTTTCTTTTCAGGGATCTCTTCCCATTCATCTTTTTAGGTTGAGATTATGTTCATAAACTGTAGATAAACTAACAACTCATCATTCAAAAGTCTTGCTGTGAGCTGTTTCTCCCCCTCTCTTTTGTGTACTCTGCTGCCGCCCTTAGGACAACATTATAAGTTAGGAGGTTTTCTGTTGGATTCTGGTTTTGATGTGTCACTGTTTGCATGCCATTAGCTCATGCAGCCATCCTTGAGACTGACGGTACAATTTTGTGCAATTCAATCCAGGGGAACATTCCAGTCTCCCAGCCTGAAGAGCCCAGGAAAGACAAGGACACCAAATTTGTTCCCCTTATCTACCCAATTTAGTAGCTGTTTGTCACCGTCAATTAGTCAAGGGTAAAATAATCACCCATGGTTTGGGTGAGGAAACAAAGTCTGGTTGACAGCGAAAAAAGAGAACAATTGATTGGTATGGGAAAGAAATGTGAGAGGAGAGGTGGTGTGTTAGAGGACACCGGCAGCCTGCACCCGAAATATCTCTGACTCATGGCTGAAATTCTGCCATTTGTGATTCATCCCTTTGTGTTGAGCATGGCTTTCTTCCTGGAACTGTTTTAAAATATCCACAAGTCCAAGAAAGAGTAACAATAATCAGTCTCTAATTCAATCACTGTACATTTGTTGAGCCTGGTCTATGACTCAAGTGTGACATTCCAAAAAGAAGTAAGATGTGGTCATTGCCTTCCAGGAGCTCACTGCACACGGAAGTTTCCCTCTTCAGGAGGCACACTCACCTCCCTGGACACCTCACTCTTTTAATTACTACTCTCCTCACTCCTGCATTTCTTACTTCAACTTCTGGAGAGTTTACTTTCCCTAATTCTATTCCAATGCATTTGCTTATTTCCCATCACCAGTTGCCTGCCACTGCCAGTCCTGTGGATGGGTTCACCAAGGACCTCCTCAATATAGGCTGGGATGGTTTTGTTCTGTCTTTATCTTACATAATCTCAAGAGAAAGAACTGAATGTTCTTTCTTGGAACTCTCCTTTCTTGGTTCTTCACCAAATCCTCTTCAGGGTTCAGTCCTTCGGCCTCCTGCTCTTACTCTACCTGGTGGTTCTCATCCAGGTGACATTGAGCCTCCCACAGACATTTTGCAACCATCACCTGAAGACATTTTTGGTTGTCACAACTGAAGAAGGAGCATACCACTTATGCCTGGTGAGTAGAGATCAGGGTTGCTGCCAATCTTTCTGCAATGCATAGGATAGTCTGCCATGACAAAAGCTGTTCCAGCCAAATTGTCAGTAATGTCAAGAGTGAGAAAACAAGTTCCATACCATCCCTGAGTGACATCACTCACACTGTGGATATTACACCAATCACTACATTTTAACAAGATGGAGAGAACAGAAGCCCAGACCCACACAGTCAGTGGGGCATAGTTGTTTCTACCCATGGGTCTTACAAGTCCTCAGAGCTACACCTGAGCTCATCTTCTTACAAAACCTCTTATAATTGATGACACCATCCAATCTCCCAGGCATGAATCCTGCCTGGGAGTTTAACTCACCTCTTTCATTTCCCCATCCCAAGTCTTTCCGATTCTGCTGGCCAAGCATCTCCCCCATCCAATCCTCACTGCCTCCATGGCAGCTGTCTTGGTTCTTGCTCTCCTCATTATCACTTGAAATCAAAAGAGATTTGGAACTGACCTATCAGCAGACTAGCCCCTCTTCATTCATCCCTTAAACATATGCCAGAAAGCATTTCTTTACCCCAGCCCTTCCTCACCACCCCACACCATCCTCATATCTAGTTCTTACAACAGCAATGGTGCCTAATATTTATAGAGCATTGTTCCAGGTCCTTCATATGAATTCTGCATTTATCTCACCTATAGAATGAGATTGTTATGCCCATTTTATTCTATCTGGCCAAGTTGAAATGGGAAAATTAACTGTGGTCACATAGCTAGAAGTGATGGTGAAGATGTCTAAGCCTATGAGTATCTGATTCCAAACCCCAAATTTGTAAAAACCACAGTCTACTCTCCTCATTGTCTTTATATTAGATATATTCTCCTGTAATAGAACATATATAAGGGAGGACTAATTTAACATAGACTAATTTATTCTATTAAATAAATAGTCCTTATTCAGACTTCTATTATAATCTCATATTTTGTTTATACTTTATTTTTTGTTTAATTCAAATCAATTTTACAAATGCTTCAAGGCATATTTGATGCATAGTAAATATGTAAATGTAAATATGTTTTTATATGCACATGTATTTCATATTAAACATGTCATGTGTGTTTGACAGCAAGGGTTTATTTTGCAGCCAAGTAAGGATCCAGGGAAGAAAATGGTTGGTCTGATTCTAGGCCTTTTTAAGCGCTAACACAGAGTTATCCCAGTGAACTGCTCCCAAACTTCACCAGCTTTACTAACTGTTCAGTTTTGTGACCACTCTCACCTTTCCACAGAGAACATGAGTTCTCCAATTTCTAATCCATAACACAAAAATAATGATAGTTGACCCTATTCACTGTCTTCAGTTACTCTCCACATGCTATCTCTTAGTCCATTTCATTCAGTCTTATTTGTCACCCTCCACCCTCACTACCCCATCCAAGGCCATGTTATCAGCAGTCTCCATTTTACTTGATTTGGTAGCAGTATTTGACCTAAATGTTTACTTATCCTAAATGGGGGAAGACACAAAATAGAAGTAAGCTTCATCACAGCCATGAGATATTAAAAGATCAAGAAACAAGTTTTTATTGTATTAAGCCTCTGAAATTTTAAGAATAGATAAATAGCAGCATGAATACACCCTAATCCTCTACAACCTGTAAATATATTTTCTTACATGGCAAAAGGACTTTGCAGATATGATTTAGGGTATGAAGTCTGAGACAGGAAATTATCCTGGGTTATCTAGAGGAGTCCAGTTAAATCAGATGAGTCCTTAAAAGCAGAGAACTTTTACTAACCAGGTCAGAGAAATGCAATGTGAGAAGGACTCCAAATGCCATTGGGGTTTTGAATACGAATGAAGGGGACTATGAACCAAGGAAAACAGGAGCCTCTGGAACCTGAGAACTAGGTCCTCATTTTATAGTGAGCTAGAATGTGGAAACGTAGATCCTATAACCATAATAAACCAAATTTTACCAATAGCCTAAATGAGGAAGAAAATTGACCTCCCTCAGATTCCTCAAAAATAAATTCAACCTTGTTATCAATTCAATTTTATTCTGATAAAACCTGTGCCAAACTTCTGACTTGCTTAACTATAAAATAAATTTGTGTTATTTTGAGCATTAATTTTGTGGTAATTTATTATAACAGAATAGGAAGCTGATAGAAAGGCACTTTTGTTACTGCAGCATATCTCTGCCTATACTGACTAATGCAGATGTTTAAAGCATTAAAGCACATAGTGAATACTCAATAAACATTATTTTTATTATATGACAATTATTTTTATTGTATTACATAACAGTTTCATGCAACCAGCTCCTTATAGAAAACTCACCATAGTTTCCACTGTATAGAAGCATTTTCAGGTATTTCAGGACAATTCTGATACTGATTAAGGTGGCTGTAGGCACTGAAGTTCTCCTAGAAGGGTTAAGCTTCCTAAATGTAAATGGAAAGAATCTGTAGCTGTTTCCATCACCTCATCAGCATCATTGCTGACAGGTTGGAATAAGAATCTCACCTCACATCATATCAACCAAGTCACCCTATACACTCCCTCCACAGCCTCTCTCACAACAAATATCAGCAGCACTGATAATCTGGAGACCTGATATAAATAAAATAAACAAACAGTAAATAGAGACTACAGATGGTCCATGACTTAAGATGGTTTGACCAATGACTTTATAATGGTAAAAAAGTCATACACATTCTGTAGAAAATATACTTCGAATTTAAAATTTTGACCTTTTCCCAAATAAGTTATATACAATCCATCTACTCTTGTAATACTGGGCAGTAGCTGAGAGCCACAGCCCCCAGTTAGCCAGGTAATCACAAGAAGAAACCACTCACCCCCTGTGCTGTGTTGTTAAGCTAGAATGTTTGGAAGGTGAGCATACTAAATACATTTCTCACAGATGTTTTCAATTTTTGGTGGATTTGGGGGATATAAACCCATTATAAGTCTAGGAATGTCTGTATACAAATGTTAGCTTGAACTTGGACTTACTAGGAGAAGAGTTGGGTTACTTGTGTAAAGTCTTATTTCTCTGAAGTGTTTTGGAGGGCAGATATCCAAGGGAACCAGAGAGAAATCACACACTGCTTCAGGGACTCGTGAGGGTGGAGTTCCTACCAACCTCATGCACCTAAAGCCCTGCTGACCCACTGTGGGTGGGCCTGTAGAGGTGAGGAGCATCTCACTGGAGCCAAGCAATCTTTACTACCAAAGTCTGGTTTTCACTCTGCCTGAGTGAGTGAAAAGAAAGACTCAACCCTTAGTAGGACTGGAGGTCCCAACCTCAAGCACTGCCTCTCCATGTGGTATCCTGGTCAGGAGCAACTGAATTCTACTCCTGGATCTGCCACTAGACTCATGCAACTTTGCTTTGACCGTGTGTCTTTTTTTTCCTAAATCTTAGTTGATTATTGGTGAAATGGAGATACTATTAGCCTTCTTCCTTGCAGCCATACTAGCTATTATGAGAATTCAATGACAAAGTCAATGCTTACAGCTGTACTGATTTAAAACAAGATGGGGAAGAATAGGGAATGAATTAAGGGTTAGGAGCTTTAGGGAAAGTAAGAAAAAAGCCAGGCATATGGAGGTGACATTTTCTATACTATGGCTCCAGGATCATAGTGGATTTAATGTTCTCCAAATTCTCCCTTTTCTATTGGTTGACTTGGGAGACAGAAATCCCTTCTCCAATGTTATACATAAGGCTTAAAGAATGAATCCACCTGAAGGGGGAAGCACAAGTTATTTATTGCTGCTAAGAGGTAAATGGTAGATAGAAGTTGGTTTTCTGGAGTTAATTCTGGATAAGACAGACACTCCTCAAAGGTCTTAGATACTAACGAGTAGATGCTGCTGGTCAAAGAGGACAAGAAGGTGGACCTCAAAGTCCAGCACATCTGACTTCTCTGCTCACAGCCAGGCCTGTGAGAGTATCTAGGGTGAGAGCCACCAGATCGTGACAGTCACCACCCCATGACAGGACCTACATTACCCCACCATCTGTGACTGTCCCTAAACTTGGCCCTTACAAAGGTTCACAAGAGTCCTTTTTCAACTCAGAAAAATCAAGTATGTCTGATTCTCTATGAAATTCTCCAAGTCAGGTCTTAAGAGTTGAGGCCATCACTAACAGGACCAAAGATTGCCTTTACAAGGTGAGCCCAAGTCCTTGGGATTCTTTTCTGAATTTATTAACAGTGACTGCCACTTCCTAGAAACATCAGTTATTTCTGCAAAGAAGATTTGGGTTCTGCCCCTGCTAGTCTTCAAAGGTTTTCATATGACTACCAAGACAGTAATAAATAACCCCATGGCTTCTTATTTCTGTCCTACAACTATTCATTGAGAATCTATCATGTGGAAAAATGAGAGGGTTAGAGGAAGAAGAAACTGCAATTTTTTTTCACTGTGAGGCTCTGCCTTTGGCTGGAGAAGCAGGAATGTTCCACTGAATAACCATGGAGAGAACACTCTGGATAAGGAGTCAACAGAAGGAGATTGGGTCCAGGTTTGAGCCAATCAGCACACTAATATTTACTAGGTGTCTTTTTCTGGATTGGTGGTTGCAGCAAATTCACAATTACTATATGAGAGTGATTTATTTTTAATTTTTATCTATGCTGAGAGAGAGAGAGAGAGAGAGAGAGAGAGAGAGAGAGAGAAAGGAGAAAGAGATCAAAATTTAACTAGTATTTCCTTTTCAATGGAATAATAAGAATACTTTTCCTTCTCTTTTTTACTTTTGGGTGTTTTCCAAATGGTTTTTAACTATGATGGAAATACATAATAGATTTTGTTTTTAAAAGGCCCATGTGAATGCTGAGAAACTCTTCCGTTTTTAACATAGCCAGCCAATGTGTACTCACGGGCAACATGTTCCACCATTACATACAACTGCACAAAGTTAAATTCTGGTGTGATTCCCACCTGACTACATAGGAAGGTTTTTGAAGCAGAAAGGAGTTACAACTCTTGCCCAAAGCAGCATAATTGAAAAGTAATGGAGATGAAAAGTAAAGACGGGAAGGCCAGCCCTGGAACTCCCCCACCACAGTCATTCTGTTCTACCATATACTTTCACAATAAATAAGTGAGCATACTTTTTCCCCTGAAGCCTGTAACTCCTAAAATGTCCTCTGAATCTTACCAGAAATTCTTTCAAAAGAAGAAGAAGAAGGAACCCACAGAGGGAACCAGTTCAGCTTCACAAGCTCCTCAGCCATTCTCACCCTGGGTTGGCCAGGACTACAGGCATGCATCCTGAAATGACACAGGCTCCCAGAACGTGAAATTGTGATCTAGGAAGGCCATGAACTGTGAAAGCTGGCAGGAGCTGCCGGAGCAAACATGAGCTCCCCAGGAATCCAGGCACTAAAGTCAAGGTTTATGGAAAGTGATGAATGCCAACCAGTGTTCCGACCAAAGCAAGGGCTTTTGTGAAATTCATACTCCACTGTCTTAAAATGCTTCATGCATGAAATACATGTTTCCCTTATGTTATCATTATTTCTTAAAACACATAGACAAAGGGTTTAAACACCACCTCTATTTTCTGTAACAGCTATAAAAAGGGGAATTGAGACAGTTTGATGTGGTGAAAGTTTTCTCATCGTGTTTTCCACCCCCACTCCTTCTTCCCAGACACAGTGGGGCATTACAGAGGGATGAGAAAGGGAAATAAGATTCTCTCCTCCTGTGGCTACCCTGTCTTGACCTGGGCCTGTCCATCAAGGACAAGACCCAAATGATTTTAGAGTGCAGATACTAACTCCTGTTGAACAAGTGGTTTCTTTTGGGTGGCGACTGGCTGACTCTCTGAGGTAGCTAGCTGTGGTGAATTAGAACATAATCATAATGTAACCCTTCTCTAGGGTGAGTCTTGTTTCCCACCTGGGGAATTCTCTTTTTTCTCCTGTTGAAATGTCATTGTCATTGTCATTGTCAGTATCCGTCATGCCTGGGCCTCTTGGTGCTTTGATACCTGCCCTCTATCATTTCATATCCAGTAGATATGCATGCAGTTCCTGCCAGAGCATGCTCAGCCTTGAAGAAAGTCTAAGGGGATGGGGAGACTTCTTGATTTAATTTTAAAAATGACTTGTGAGGAGGTAGGTTACCCATTTATGAACTAGTCTCCTATGCATTGAAGAGTCAATTATCTGATGAAAGTTATGATCAGAGACATGAAGAGAAGTCAGATTCTCTGGAGTGCAATGGTCACATGCCAGAGGAAACAGGACTGAGGGTATAAAGATCTAGGAACTTCCTCCATAATATGAATCCTAAGTCATCCAAGTGTGCAACAGAAAGAGCACTTCTGGCTAAGACAGGAGAGTAAGCCATTAAGGCTGTTTTTGTTCCCCAACCTTCTCCTGTGCCACAGAGGTCTCTCATATTGCCCCTGCCAGCCCCCAGCACTGATCGTGAGGGAGAGGAGAGATGCTGGTGTGTTAATGCTCTTCTCCCAGGTTGGTATCATGGTCTGCTCCATAACATCCTGTGCAGAGCTGAAATTAGCTTCATAAGCAGTAGGACTACCTCAAAGTAGAAGTTAGTTCTGAGATCCAGATCATGGCGCACAAGATGGAACATGCTCACTGATGTTCATTCAGGTTGTGGTCAACTCTAGGATCGTCCTCTCTAGCCTGTCATCTGCAGCGGGGGCTGCCTGATTATTCCCCATTCCCCTTCACTACTAGTGCTATCAGGAGCGGAAGTCTGCCCTGTCCAGTGAGACAAAGCAGAGCATGGAGGCCTCAGGATGCTGACATTACCTCTAGGTGTGGTTCCTCTGTTCACTAGGTACATTGTTCTGTGTGTATTCTGGCATGTCTTCACTTCTCAGAGTTCGAGTTTGCTCTTTAATAAGATGTAAGAGTTGGATGAGGTCACCTAGAAGGATCTCTGCAGGGCCTCTGCTCTGTGAGTGGAATTGCAGAGACAGTTAACATTTACTATGATAGTAAATAGATTTCTTTCTCTTCAGAAGATTATAGTAGTAAAGGGTTAAGATCAGTGTACAGACAACTCTCTAATGAAGAAGTCTATGGGCTCAGGGAAAACGAAGCAGGAAAAAGTGTTAAAGACACGCAATTCAAGAGGGATTCTGGGAAAAGAAAGTACATGAGGGTAATTTCAGTGACGGTCTAATTCTGGATTCTGTGTAAGTCAATGTTTCTTGATGACTCATGCTATTGTCTTAATCACTACAATTTTATACTAAGGCACGATCTGTCGTGGTATGGGAATTGCATCGTTGTTCTTGTTCATGTTTGCTTTGGTTATTATAGCCCTTTAATGTTCAAACAACTTTAATATCTGCTTGTCAAGTTTATTTTTAAAAAGCAATGATGATTTGATTTGGATCACTTGGATTTATTGATCAACTTAGGAAGATCTGACATCTTTACAATATTGAATATGAAATGTGATCTCTCCTAGTTATTTGAATCTTTTCTAATTTTCCTCATTTATGGTACTTTGTACTTAAGAGATGTACAACATTAATCTGAGTTATTTCTACATCTTTGGTAGATTTCTATGCTATTGTATATGGTATCTTTTAGAATTTTTGTTTTCTAGTTATTAAGTATATGCCAAAATGCTGTGAATTTTGAAATAATGCTTCATGTCTATCAACTTTATAAATCACTTATCTTGCCATTTATCTGTACCCTCTTTTGAGTTATTATTTATTTTAAATCACATCCACTGAAGTAATGATTTTATTTATCTGGTTTTCATTTGGGTTAGGTTAAATTATGGCCACACAAAGATGTCCACTCCTAATCCCTGGAATTTGTAAATATTACTTTATTTAGAAAAAGACTCTTTGTAGATATAATTAAGTTAAGGTTCTTGAACTAAAAGGATTATCCTAGATTATCCCGGTGAACCTTAAATATCATCCTGAGTGTCCTTATCAGAGAATGGCAAAGGGAAGTAACAGACAGGCAGAGGAGAAATAAGACAAAGACAGAGGCGGACCTGGGGTGACCCAGCCACAGGCTGAGACTGCCAGGTCAGCCTTCAGAAGCGGGGAGACGGGATGGATTCTCCCCTCGAGTCTTCCAAGCAAGCCTGGCCCGGCCCTAGTTTTGGACTTCTAGTCTCCAGAACAGTAAAGAGAATAAATTTCTTAATAAATTAAGCTAATAAGATCTTGGTAATTTTTTACTTTAATCACAGGAAACTAATACATCATTTCAAGATCTTTTATTTTCTTTTCTTGCTTTCAGACTTTGGCTAGTATATCTAGGACAATGCTAATGAAACCTGGTAACAAGTATCCTTGTTTTGTTTCTCAGTGGCAAAACATTGTATATTTCAGCATTAATTAGATGTTGGTTTAAAGTTTTATGTAAGGAATATATTCATTATATTAGGGAAATTCTTGTTTCCTACTGGTTTGCAAAGAATTTTGGGACAACCAATGTTAAATTTGATTAAAGGATTTTTCCAAAATGATGATACTTTTTCCCCTTATTCCGTCTATGTGATAAATACACTGGTTTATTTAATGTTATGTAACTATTGTATATTTTATTCCTGGAGTAAATCCAATTTGCTCATGTCATGCTATCCTTTTATCCTTCTCTGGATTTGATTTGCTATTGTTTGTTGAAAATATTTGTATCTTTATGATCATGAAAAAGATTAGGCTATGGTTTTGCTCTCTTATAATGTACTTGTTTTTTTGTTTTGTTGTTTTGTTTTGGTACCAGGGATTGAACTCAGGGGCACTCAACCACTGAGCCACATCCATGGCCCTAGTGTATGCATTTTTTATTTAGAGACAGGGTCTTACTGAGTTGCTTAATGCCTTGCTTTTACTGAGGCTGGCTCTGAACTCACTATCCTCCTGCCTCAGCCTCCTAAGCCTCTGGGATTACAGGTGTGCCCCACTGTGCCTGGCATGTACTTTGTATTTTTATACTGCCCTCATAATGCTATTTGGGAAGTGTGTCCTCTTTTTCTATTTTCTGAAATGGTTTGCATGATATTGGTTTTACTTATTCCTTCAATGTGTAGAAAATTCACACATGAAATTGTGTGAGCATGAAATTTTATTATAGTAGTTTCTAAATTATGGATTCAATTCAGATAACATAAATGGAATTATTTACACCTTTTCTTCTTGTGTCAGTTTTTGCAAGTTGTATTTTCTAAGAAGTGTATCTATTTTATTATGTTGTCAAATTTATAGTTACATGTAATATTTTCATTTAATATTTGTAAGGTCTGCTGTAATGACCTCTTTCCTGCTATTGAAAACAGTATCTCCTATTTTAGTTTTATTAGGGAGTTTTAATTAAATTAACATTTCCAAGCATGTTCCTCCACTCTCTACTTTTTGTTATATTTGCTACAATATTCTTTTATCATCTTCCTTAATTTATTGTGATGAATACTTATTGTAATGCTTAATTTGAATTGTCAACTTGATTGGATTAAGAGATGTCAATGATTAAGAGGCTTCTGGGTGTGTCCATGAGGGCTAGTCTAGGAATGACTGGCATGTGGGATAGTGAACTGAAGTGGAGCCCCTCCCTAAGCATGGGCAGCACTGCCCAATAAGATGGAATAAAAGTTGGAAGAGCAAGGAAGCACATGCAAATGCAAGCTCTGCGCTGCTTGAATGGGTTCTTGATTGCTGCTTTGATTGTCTGAGGATGTCGGACTCTCGCTTCTTCATTCTTCCAAAGCAGACTCTGCCAGTGATTCTCCAGGTAGTTTCCAGAAGCCTTGGTCTCAGACTAGGGTAGCACTGTCAATTTTTCTTGTTCTGGGGCTTCTGCATCTTGGACTGTGCAGCTGCTGGTTCTTCTAGCTCTCCAGCTGCAGGTGGCCATTCTGGACTATCCAGCTTCTGTTTGTGTAAGCCAATTAATAAATCCCCTTTTATAATCATACTTCCTGTTGATTCTGTTCCTCTAGAGAATCCTGACTAATACGCTTATATTAATAATTTTTATCCTTATTCTTTTCTAATAGATATATTTGGACTGAAAATTTCCTTCTAAGTACAACTTTAACAAGCATTCTGAGGTTTATTTAAATTATATTTTACTGTAATTCAGGTCAAAGTGTCCTGTACTGCCCCTTATAATTATTTTTTTTTTACTGAAACATTATTCAAAAGTGTATTCATTAATTTTAAAATTTTTGACTATCTTGTGTTTTTAAAAATTAAATTTCTAGCTTAAATGCATGAGGGAAAGGAAGACACTTTCTTATTTCAATCATTTGAAATTCATTGTGCATTTTATTATTTAGAATGTGGTCATTCTAATAAATGCTCAGTTTGCACTAGGAACTTCTCTTCTGTTGACTTGAGGTGCAAAGTTTAGTCCATCTCAAGAAATGTCACTTTAAAGGTATTGTTCATATCAGAATGTTTGTTATTTTTGCTTACTCCTCTCCCACATTTTGTGCCATTAATTTATTGCTTAAGTTATATCATGCATTTTATCTTATAAAACGTTACCATTATTGCTTTATTCTTCCTGATATTCCCTATTTTCTCTGGGATATTGTCTTCCATATCTTTGACTCTCTCCTACTAGAACCTAACTCTTGAGATCTAAGCAATAATAATAATAATAATAATAATAATAATTGCAACAACAATAATTTACCTCTGTCTCTATAGGTTTATCTACTCTAGACAATCCACATATATAGAGAGAGAGTCATGCAGGTGGTCTTTTGTGATCTTCTTCTTCCACTTAGCATAATGTTTATATTATGTATTAGTAAATAACAGTTACCAACAAATAAACTCTATGTATGACAGGAAACATGTTAGTTTCACTTACAAATTTGAATAAAGGTTTTCTGGGTGCTGAATTTCAGATTAGTTAGTATTTTCCCCCCACACTTTAGAAGTGCCATTCCACAGTGACTCAAGAGGCTGAGCAGGAGGATTGCAGGTTCAAAGTCAGCCTCAGCAATTTAGTGAAACCCTAAGTGATTTAGTGAGACCCTGTCTCAAGATAAAAAAATTGGGGATATAGCCCAGTGATTGTGTGCCCTTGGGTTCAATCCCTGGTACCAAAAGAAAAAGTAAAAAAAAAAAGAAAAAAAGAAAAAAGAAAATTGTCTTCCAGTGTCATCTTACTTCAATAAATTCTGTTTAGAAGTCAACTAGAAATTATTTCATTACTCCTTTGTGGGTAGTAAATCTGTTTTTCCTCTGACCTTTAAAAATATTTTTCTTTCCTTTAAGTTTTCAGGAGTTTTATTATGGTGTGTACAGGTATGGTTTTCTTTGTATTTATTCTGCTTGGACTTCTTAAGGATTCTAAAATCTTGAAAAATATTTTAGCCAGAATTTCCTCAAATGTTGCTTTTGCCCAATTCTTTCTTCTCTTTTTATATTTCCAGTTAAACATATATTTTTCTCATATTTTCTCTTCCTTTTATTCTTCACACTTTAGTCGGAATATTTCCTAATGATACAGAAAGATCATTTATAAATCTCATGCTGCCCCTAATTTATTATTAGAGAATTAATGATTTCACTTATTATATTTTCTGTTATAATATTCACCTTTGATTATAGTAAGAAGTTTCCACACTCTCCTCCCAATTTTTGTGCCATGGTCATCACACATTTTACTTCTCTACATGTTATAAATCCCACAATGTATTGTTACTTTTTTGCCTTAGAGTTATTTTTTTCTTTCAATGTTAATCATTTTATTGACATGTAATTCAGATAGTCTCCAACTTATCCATTTAAGCTGCAAAATTCAATAGTTTTTTGAATTGGACTTTTGGATGTGCAACCAATACCAAAATGTCCTAGAACAGTTTGGTTACATCCAAAGAAACTATGTATACTTGTGTATCACATGCTAGAACCAATCCCTCTGACCAGAAAAAAAAAATATTAATCTGTATTTGTCTCTATAGTTTTGTCTACTTTGGATAATTCATTTAGAGAGAATCATGCATGTGGTCTTTTGTGATGTACTTCTTTCACTTAGCATAATGTTTTCAAGACTAACACATATGGTAGCATGTATCAGTATTCCTTTCCTTCTTATTGCTGAATAATATTTCTTTGTATGGACATAATACACTTGGTTATCTATTTGTTAGTGTTATGGGCCTTGAACTATTTCCAGCTTTTGGCTATTATGAGTAATGTTGCTATGCGAATTCACATACAAGTTTATGTGTGTACATATGTGTTTATTTCTCTTGGGTATGTACCTAGGAATAGCACTGATCATGTCTTATGATAACTGAATGCTGAATTGTTTGAGGAATTGTATTCTAGAATAGCTGTACCATTTTAGATTCCCATAAGCAGTACATAAGGTGTATGATTTCTCCACATCCTCCCCAAAACTTGTTATTATTTAACTTTTTGGTTCTATTCATTTTAGTAGCTATAAAATGACATCTGACTGAAGTTTTAATTTGCATTTACCTGATGACTAATGGTGTTCATCTTTTTATGCACTTGCAGTCATCTTGTAGAGAAATTAAAAATAAGAGATAATATCTTTTGTATTTATCCTTTTCTTTTTTTGCAGTGCTGGGGATTGAACCCAGGGCCTTGTGCTTGCAAGGCAAGCACTCTACCAACTGAGCTATATCCCCAGCCCTACCCTCATTTTTTAGAATGTCCAGTGTATTTCATTTCTTTATGTAGAACCAAATTTCTACCTAAAATCATGTCTCCTGTTAAAGCATTTCATTTAACATTTCTTGTAATTAAGTTTAGTGGGAAATAAACTATTTAAGATTTTGTTTATCTACATAAAATCTTTATTTTTCTTCATTTTTAAGAAATTATTTTCATTGAATATGAAATTCAGTTGTCTGATTTATTTTTTTCAGTGCTTTAAAGACATCATACCATTGTCTTCTGGTATGCATACTTCTGAATGCTTCTCTGTTGTTGTTATTTGTTGCCTTATTTGTAACATTTTCTTGATCTCTGTCTACCTTCAAAATTCTCATGTTTACTTTGATTTTTTAATGATCTGTTTCAGTGTGTGGGTTGTGTGTGTGTGTGTATGCGTGCATGCGCTCAAACACGTTCATCTTGATTGGGATTCTCTGAACCACTTGTATCTGTAGTTTGTTGTCTTTCATTAGGAAAAAATCTCAGCCATTATTTCTTAAAATATGTATATGTACATACACTTTAAATCTCTTTTTTTCTCTTTTTCTTATGGGTCCCCAATAATTCATATGTTGGACCACTCAGCATTGCCCCACAATTGTTGAATGCACTGGTTTTTGTCTCTCTTTTTTTCTCTCTGTGTTACAGTTTGGAGAATTTCCATTGACTTGTCTTCAACATCACTCATTCTTTCCTCACTGTGTCTTGTTCTCTTATAAGCCCATCATGGGAATTCTTTATTTCTGATATCCTGTGTTTGATGCTCTTTAGAGTTCTCCCTTCCTCTGCTGAAGTTCCCTGTTTGTTCATGCATGCTGTTCACATTTTTCACTAGACCATTTGATATACATTATCAGCTATTTTAAATTCCCTGATAGTTCCAACATCTATGCTATTGCCAAGTAGATCCTTGTTTCTTGAAAATGGGATATTATTGGTTTTTTTCCTTTTACTTTTTTTCTTGTTTTTATATGTGTCTCATAATTTTTCATTATATTCTGGACATCATGTGCAGGAAAACAACAGAGACAGAAGAAAACAATATTTTTCTCCTGAAAATAACCATGATTCATCTCATATTAGACCATCTGTGTGGCATAGAGGAATAAAAGAATCTATCTAGCTAGTAAATAACTTAGGTTTGTTTTGTGTTATTGTAAACTAAACACAGAATTGAAGTTTCTTCCTTAATGGGCTGCTGTTAATTTGTGCTTAGAACAGGATTTCAGGGTGTGGGAATATTTTTTTCAATGTCCTCACCATACTATCAGTTTTCAGCAGTCTCTGCACATCTGTACCTTGGTCTTGGCTTTTCCCCAGGAGTAGACTGTTGTTGCTTGTTGCTCAGTGCCAAGTTAATAGTGGGGAGAGAAAAATTCTTGATTCTTTTGGTCAAACCTAAGTCTTCCATGGCTCTATGCACCTTGGCCTCAGAGGTGTTCCCCCATGGCAATCAGATTATTCCATGTATCTGTGGAAGCTCTGGATGAGAGTTGAGTTCTTACTTCTCCCCCGGTCATATCTTCTTTCTGATTTGTATCCATGCAAATCCTAGAGCAAAGAAGTATTTTTATTTACTTTTCATGAAAAAATAGCTTTTTCTTTTACTCTATTATCAGAAGCTATAGATTTTCCCTAAACCTTGGGGAAAAAGGTTTCCTAACCATCTTACAGTAGCTTACACATTTCTATGAACCTTTTGATCCATAAAAGTTTCATAGAAATGTGTGGTGTCTTCTGTCTATCTTCCCACCCACAGCCATCAATTACCTTCTGTATGCCTGCACCATGGAGGGATGTCCTCTGCTCAACCTCTGGTCCTCTACTCAATCTCCCAGTGGCTTACAAAATATTGCTTATGAATGAGTGTGTATTTTTCTATTGGGTGGCTTTTAGTAATTGTCTCACATACTTGGCCTTAATGAATTTTCTAAAATTGTTAGTTGTTTCTGTCTTATCTACTTTAATGGAGATCATCTGTTTCTCCTATGCTCTCCCCAAAATGGAACCATTTTTGTGCCTCATCTCCCCTTGAAAAGGATCATGTTTTGGAATTTAGTTAATTTTGTACTTTTTAAAAAAATCTCAAATCTATGGTGGACTCAAGGACAGTTTGATTTAGAAGATTTTCTAGCTTTTTCTTATTACCAGTTTGACAGCTCCTTTTCTTATGGTTCCCTACATTCTAAAAACAAACATATACTCTGCCTCTTCCTATCCCAGAAAAGATTGGCTAGGTCCATCCTTTGAGGAATTTATATTCTAATAAAGAAAAACAGACAATAAGCACATACATAAATAAAACAAATAGAAAATACCTGATAGTGTGTAAGCTCCAGTCAAGAAAAAGAGCTTTGATAAATAATAAAATACAGTGCAATAACAGAGTGACTTTGAAATGTTACCTTCCAGCAATTATTAATATGGGATTTGAGAATTAACCCACTAGACAAAGATGTAGAAGAACATTCAGACCCAGTACACACAAAGTAAAAAGTACATAAATAAAGTGAGATATGGGCTTGATATTGGCAAAGAATCAACAGAGTTGCTCTAGATGGAATACAGAATGTCCTAAGAAGACTGATAGGAGATGAGATAGGAAAAGCCAGTGGGGGCCATGGTGCAGGACTTCAGAATTCATAGTAAGGAGTATGGATTTTATTCTAACAGTGCTACAATTCCTTGGAATGGTTAAAACATGTAAACAATTATACCATGGTGTAAATCACTTGACTAGATACAGTACTCCCAACCATTCAGGATTAAAATAAGTTGGTTTCTTCCTAAGACTATTGTGTATTGACGATTAATTCACATACTATGCAGAATCTGGATGGACACAGAAAGGATGTTAAGTTACCTAGTCTCACCTCAGCAGCAGAGCATCTTATTCTCCCCACTCTTGTGAGGCATACTGGCTTTTCTGCAAACACGATGTGTTATGTATTTCTTTGAAGTGAGAAAACAATATCAAAATTCACTCCATAATCTTGAATTCAGAATTCTTAGAAATCTGGAAGAGTCTCATATACCAAGAAGATATGCCTGTAGTGAAATTGCCACATTTTTTTGATTAACTTCCCAATATGGTTCCCACAAGGTTGATACTCAAAGTTCAATGATATGTATCAAATTTTAAAATGGCAATGCATTTTTACCCAACCCTAACCTAAAGACTTCCATTGGAATGTGCATTTTCCAGGGAATTGTCCCACTTTCCTCTCCTTTCAATGAGGAAAAAAGGCACATTAGTATTTATAGATTTGATTTTCTCAACCTCAGAGATTCAAATGCCAACCACCTCACCTTTTTAATGTAGCTACCATCATTAGGAAGCACTTGCCAGTTATACACCAAACTTTTTAAAAACATGAGGAATATATTTTCTAAGAAGTCACACCTTTGAAATGTCACAAGATCCACTGTAGTTATTAAAGGCCAGAGAACTTAAAATTGAGGTTTCCTTAAGAGAATGTTTCATTTGCTGTTGATTCACTCTCTTATTTATCCTTTTAGCAAGGATTTTTTGAGCATCTGCTATGAAACCACTATTTGGTGTTCACAAATACTGAACACAGTTCCTGCATTTTAAGAGTTATTACAATCTAAAACAAGGGGTGAAGCAGGCAGAATAGTAATAGATCTAATAAGAACTATTTCCAAGCTGCAAAAGATCATAGAAGTGACAGATAATGCACAACCTTTTGGCAGTTTACTAAAGTATGGGGATTCAGTTGTTTTGCTGGAGTTACTTCTTATTGCATGGGTTTGATTGATGGATTTGCAGCTGTAGGGGTGGAAGCACACTTGACAAACACTCTACTATTAAGCCATACCCCCAACCATGCATGGGTCTTCTTAACATGAGAATGCTTTCCTTTAAAGGCACCATTTGCAAAGATATGAAAATTCAGAGGGAAAAGAAGTTTTGGGTGGTGTGGGAGCTGTGTGCTTAGGGAACAAGACACTGGCCACATTGAAGAAGCACCTGCCTTCAACCTAAGAACCATAGCTCTGATTATATAAAAAAAAATGGAAACTATAACTCTGGAATGCCATCCACATTGGGGTAGTAATTAAAGTCATGAGGCCAGACAAGTTCTCATACAGAAAGCGAATAAAATGAAAACACTGAAGGCTGACCCTGGAGCTTTGGGGAATACCGATTCTTGCATTAAGTTTGTAACCATGGCAGGGCCCAGCCGATGTAGAAACCCCATCCAGAGAGCCCTGAAGTCATTAACACCCGTCTCCCGCCAACTGGCTCTTGCTTGGCACAGACAAGTACTGTACAAAGCAATTCTGCACCATTGACTCCAGACTGGATGTTTATGTGAAGGCTAGACATAGATCCAGAGATATTTAACTTGACCTGTTGTGTTTAAAAGCACTTGTGTCAAAGGTTGACTGTTCATTTTTATTTTGCGTAAGGCAGAACCTCCATTGTAAGGACCTCTCCTTCTTATTTTTCACTCCTAGGTAACTTTATCCTCCTGGTTCTCTGGAGAATCATGCAGGTAAATTGACAAAGCACATAAACCCAAACTGCCTGAGTCAAGTTTTGGTTTCTGTTCTTTCTTCAATTATAAGTAGCGATCTCAGGGGGGCCTGGGGCTCAGAAGACAGATAGAATTTATCTAACTACTGCCAGAATGTAATTTAAAATGAGTCCAAGAGGAAAAGAACCTTCCCAAATATTCCCAACGTGGGACAAGGAGTGGGAGGATGCTCGGCCAGGGCCAACCATGAGGGTGAGGAGCCTCTGTGTGGGAGGAGATTTCTACTGACTGCCTTTTAAGGGAACTTTAGAAAAGAAACTAACATGACTGGCTACCCCTCTCTTACAAATGAATTTGTCTCCCAAAGTGAATCTATCTGATGTATATTGATCCCAGATGGTGCAGGGTCTCACAATTTACAGATCCTGCATGAAGGCATGGTTATAGAGCAACTCTTTGCAAAACAGATTTAGTAAACAATGTTTCATCTTGTAAACACTTCCCAGCTGCTCTGTGACCCATTCACAGCATGATTTCAGGCTTTGCATTTCTCCTAATGCTCTCTGCAGCTTAACTTGCAGTGACTTGCAGCAATTGACATAGAGCATGTAAACTGTGGGTAGAAGAGTGACTAAAATGTCATTTATTTTCTCTCCAGGTCACTGATGGGCTGGAGAGGGGCAACAGAAATTAGCAAGTCATAAAGGTGGTAGGAAAGTTGAGGAGAGAACAGAAGGGGAAAGCAAGAGGGAGGAGTAATGTCTAAATGGATGAACAGTCATGGAGAAGGGAACTTGAGGGTGATTATTCCTGAACATTTGTGCTCTCCACCATAGTGAGGAATTTTTATAATCTTGGAGCACAGGGCAGGTGATGCTGAGGACCAGACAAGAGACTCCTTCCCTTGCTTCGCTGCCGAGGAATTTATTAAGCCAAAGCTGCTTAACAAGGAGGAGGAGTCAACAATGAGATTTGCCCATCTCATCTGTTTCCTGCAGGATGCAATCCCAATAGGGAGGGAGAAAAAAGAAGGACATCTTAATGGCTTGCTGGAAAAGAAAAGGAGGTTAGAAATCAACAAGCAAAATAAAACCATCACTGTAGGCTTCCCTTTGAGGCTTGTAATTGTCCACGTCAGTCAAAATGGAACTCAGAGAACAAGAGTTTTAAAGGGGAATCTCCCCTAGACACCGACAAACTGTGAGGATTGAGGTCATGCTTCCAAGTTCCCTCTGGAGAACAATCCCTAGAACTGTGTGATTATGGCACATGTATCCCAATGTATCAAGAGGGCTCCGCACAGAGGCAGCCTCGGCACCTGTACCTTCCTCAACAAGTAGGGTGATCTGACCTGATGAGACACGAAGGAAGAGGAAGTACAGAGAGGCATATGTGACCAACACAATGCTCAAATTCCCTTCACCACCAAACCCACCACCCCAAATGTGACTTTCCTTTGTCCAGCAAAGACTTCTTATTCATAGACCTCAATGTGACCAGGACGTGTTTTCATTACTGTAGCAAACATCTGAGGTCATCAACTTAACAAGAGACTGTATGATCCCACTGATTTTGGGACTCTGTTGGCATTTCCTGGCAGGAAGACTGTGGTGAAGCAAAGCTGCTTACTTCATGACAGCCAGGAAGTGAAAGAGGGACAGAGGAAAGGGCTGGGTCCCAGGGCACATCACCAATGACCAGAAGACTTTCCATGAGGCCTCACTGCTTCAAGGATCTACCACTTCCCAGAAGCATCATGTTAACACATGGGGTTTAAACGCTTAATACATGGGCTTTGGGGGGACACTTATTGAACATCATGTGGCAACAGGAAAAAGGGATGGGACATGACCTCTCATAAGTGCTTTCTTATCTTTTAATTGAGTCCTTACAACAGACCTATGATACAATATCACATGTGGATGAGAAAACATAGAGTTGAAGACACTGTCACAGGGGTCATGAGCTAGAAGTTAAAGATCCAGAACTTTAGTCAGTGACCTTCCTACCTAAAGCCTGTGCTCCTCCTTCCATGAGACCTACAGTGGAATTGTCTGCCCAATTCCTATAAGCCTTGGAATCCAGGAGCACAAAGCAACCTCATGACTAGCCTGGTACCTGCAGGATGATCACAGATCATCACTGTGGGAGACTTCAAAAAGTCATTTAGTGGAGTAATCTACATCATTTCTTCTTCCCTCTTGACAAATGCCTGGGCCATATTCTTTTATTGCCATCTGCTATTCATTCATTCTTTCACTCAAAAAACATTTATTGATCTCTTATTATGTGCTGGGCAATAGAAATATCATCTTTATGAAACTTATTATCTGGTTAAAAAATAAAAATAGATGCATTATTTTAGGATTGGTTGAGCCCTTTTGGTTTCAATGCTTTGAGTTAGGAGACATGCAATGGTAGCAGTAGCATGAGAGCTACATTTCCACAGTCTCTTCAAAATAATAAGGAGGACAGTTAGGATACCAAGAAAAAAGTCCCTGAAAACCACAGGCAACAGAATGAGATGACAAAATACTAGCAGAAAGTCTAGAATACAAATGAGCATAGTTAGCCAGAAAAGCCCTGTGGGAACAGCAGCTATGCAAAAGCAAACACAGAAAGACAGATTTCTGGTGGTCCTAAGGTCCAAAGAACCCCAAATCATTTCTATCCAAGCCCCCCAAGGAAGTGTTTCTCAGTAAGGAAGGACAGCACAACTGGCTGAGACCCATGGGCAGAATGGTTGAAGGTCATTGGCAGACTTCAGTTTGTGGATAAGTCAGGAGACTGTTGGAAGCTATGAGGGTGCTAAAGTGGCCCAGGACTTTCAGTTCTCAGAAACCCTCAGAGAAGAAGCAGAGTTTACACCTACAGTTTACACACCAGGGAGAAACTGCTAGAAATAGAACACAAAGTAAATGATCTAAATGGGAGAGAAACTGAGATCTCAGCTGGGGAGGAGTAGATTCAGAAATAGGAGAAATCAAATAGCCAAGGGCATAACATTTAAAGAAGAACTCATATTTGGCATCAACCAAATTAGTAGTCCCCTCCTTATTTGCTGGAGGTACATTCCAAGACTCCTAGAATACTATATTTTTCCTATACATATATAAAAAAATGCCTTTCCATCTTAACTAAGCCCTTATTACTTGTTGTTGTCATCACTTTTGATAGCAAAATTATCATGAATTTCTTTTTCCTCCATTATAACTTGACAGATAAAATATTTGTTCTTACTGTAGATATTAGAAACCATGTCATATTTTTTCCCTTACTGAGAACTTTCACCTTCTCTCTTAAAGGAAGTATATTTGGCTTATTTTAACCAATTCAATTACCAGCATCACTATTCTTATGCTTTGGAACTGTTTTTTAAGTAAAATAAAGGTTAGTTGAACACAAGTGCTGTGATACCATGTGACCTGATAACAGAGATGGCTAATAAGTGACTAACATGTGGATAGCATATACAGTGTGGATACTCTGAACAAAGTAGTGATAAGATCCCTGGTGGAAATGAACAGGGTTCATCATTACTCAAAAGACCCTGAAATTTAAAACTTGCAAATTGTTTATTTCAGGAATTTTGCACAAATTTTGAACTGCGGTTGATCTTGGATAATTGAAACTGTGGAAAGGGAAACCAACTGCAAGTAAATGACTACTATATATATAGTTATGTTTTGGTTTAGATATAAGGTGTTCACCAATAAGTTCATGTAAGACATGCAGGAATTTTCAAAGGTGGGATGATTAGATTATGGGAGCTATACCTATCAGTGTCTTAATCCATTTGATGTAGCAATAATTTGAAAGGACATCTGTCCAGGGTAGTAACTGCAGACTGAAAAAGTAAGTCTGTGGGGGTTCATCCTTGGGATTATGCCTTGTTTCCCTGGCTCCTCCTCCATGTCTCTCTCTCTCTCTCTCTCTCTCTCTCTCTCTCTCTCTGTTTCCTGGCTGCTATGAACTGAGTAGATTTCTGCCATCATCTTCTTGCCATGATGTTCAAGCTCACCTCAGGACCAGAGAATGGAGTCAGGTGACCAAAACCATGAGCTCAAAATCAACTTTTTCTTCTCTAAGTTGTTCCAGTCTGGTATTTTGGTCACAATAACAGAAAGTTGACCAACACAAGTCAGCATTTGCATGACTTAGAGAATGAGTGCTTCCTTAAATTTTGTGTTCTAGGGTCTTCACTTGCCTCATTCTTCTTCTGGCCCTGAGGAGGGAACAAGAAGCATACCTCAGAAAAAATGGAGAGAAAGTTTTATTGAGAGGCCATGGTCTTTGGGATTTTGTTTGATTTGGGCTCTGGGGATTGAAACAGGGTCTCATGCATGCTAAGCATGTGCTCTACCACTGATCTGCTCCCAAGCAGAGACCATCACTTTAATCAGCAGGGCTGAGAATCAAGCTATGCTGGTCCCCCTTATCTCCAGTACAGGAAACAGCTTTTCAAAGAGAATTCTACTTCATTTAAACATGAACAACAGAAAAGGATTGAATCCAGATAATAATGATAAACTGAATAATTTCCCTAGAGAAAAGGAAAGCAGATCAGAAAAATACGGCCAAGAACAGAGAACAGCTATAGACTAATGATAAAGTGAGCTAAAAGAAAGGAAATGACAGGAACCAGAGTAACATACATTGGTATTGGAGAATGTTAGAAATCAGCCTGCTAAGCCAAAGGAAGACATAAAAAAGATCTGAAAAATCTCAAGAAAAAGAATTATAAAATATAATTTTCAAAAATAAGCATTAGATAGAAGGAGTCTAAACTGGAATAGATGCCACAGGATGTACTATTTAAGACTAGAATAAAGGAAGAAAAATTTTTAAATAAGCCTGATGAAAAAGATTTTAGAAAGAAGGAATGAAGACAACTTAGTCAAAGAAGACTTGACATGCATATAAAAAGACAGGAAAATAACATAGTTATCATTGTCAAGGAAGTAAAACATGAGCCAAGGATTTTATATGTGGCCAAACTGATCTTCAAGTATAAATTACATGAATAGTTATTATCTGCAATAACTCAGGAAAAATTGTGTCCAGGTAGCCAAAACATAATTGGGAGAACCATGGACATAAGGAATGGAGATGAGCATTGCCCGGGCAGTATTCAACCATAGGAGTGAAGCTAAATTGAGGAGGAAAGTGACATAATTTATGTAATCTTTAAAATATGCTCTAATAGTATAGATATAACAAGCATAAAAAATGGTTCAGCTAAGGGAAAGTATGCAGAAAATAAAATAAACTTACTAATTGTCTTATCAATAGCAACTGGGAGTAGAATATTTGCTGAGGTGAGAAAAGAGAGGGAATAAGATGTAAGTTCTTACTGGCTTATTTTAGCACTCTTTTTATACAGTATTTAGTAAAAACGAAAGTGAAAGTATTGTGTAAATCTATTTGTTGAAGGGTAATGAGTAAGAAAAAAAAAACCTTCACAAATAATAAGCAAAATGTTAAAAAGAGAGAAAATAAACAAATATGGAATAAAACATGTTCAAACACACACACACATACACACACACACACACACACACAACAACAACAACAATAGCAACAACAAAACCATATGGCAATCCTGAGAAGAAATTTACCATGCAAATTGAACAATTTTAAATAAGCTCAGTTTATCTATTAAATGATTTTCAAATTTGCTAACAGAAAAATCCAATTCTATGCTGTTTATGAGACTCACCTAAAACAGAGATTTTGAAATATTGGAAATATAAAATGGACAAAGACATGCCAAGAAAATGAAAATTTTTAAAAAGCAAATATAGAGATTTTGACATTTAATAAGGTAGAATGCAAGCCAAACTGCACTTTTTAAAATTATACTTTATAAAGCACATAAAGGTTGTAATTCGCAGTAAAAGCATAATTAATATCTATGCATCCAAATAATAAAAACTTACATAAAACAAAACTATAGAAGAAGGAAGGAAAAATAGAAATTCACTAATAACAGACAACCTTGACATATTTTTCATATTCCAAGACAAATGAACAAAAGTTAGTAAGGATGGAAAACCTGAATAACACAATAAGTAATGTAGATTTTATTGTACATATTAAACTCTGAATTGCAATAACAGAAAATAAACCTGATGTGCACATGAAAAGTGTCTAAATTTTTTAAATGTCGGGAGGTAGCTGAGAAGTTCAGGGTTAATTTCCCTCAGGCACACTTAAATCAAGGTGCCCAAACATAGTTAAGAACCTATTTCTTCATCATTTGGCCCAGCTCTGCTCCATTTTGGTTTGATTCTCAGGCAGGCTTTTGCCAAGAGGTAATCAAGATGATCAGCCACAGCTTTAACTTGCATTGCACTTATATAGATTCTGTCCTCTAACATCTGTTTTAGTCCCTAAAAAGAACTCTGCTTGGTCATTTATCCAAAACCCATCACAGTCCAATGACTGAAGGCAGACACTCTGATTGTTTGACCTGGGTCACACACCAATCTCAAAAGCAAGGAGATAAATCCAAGCAATTGAAAGCCTGTATGCTATGATGTAAGCTAAGAGGAAAGGCTCCTAAAGAAAAACAGGAGCCCTCTTTTTTAACAGATTGTGGTAAATATTACAATAAGGAAATAGGATGTAGGACTAGAACACACTAGGGAATGATCAATTCTACTTTTGAGAGATCCAAGGCAAACTTTAACATATAGCATAAGGGCTTTTTTTGTGGGGGAGGCACCAGGGATTGAACTCAGGGGCACTTGACCACTGAGTCACATCCCCAGCCCTATTTCGTGTTTTATTTAGAGACAGGGTCTCACTAAGTTGCTTAGTGCCTCACTTTTGCTGAGGCTGGTTTTGAACTCATGATCATCCTATCTCAGCCTCACAAGCCGCTGGGATTACAGGCCTGTGCACGGAGTCTGGCTACAGCATAAGGACTTTGAAAGATAATTGGAAACTCCCTAATTGGATTGAGGGGAGGGTGTTACAGGTGGAAAGAAGAGCATGTGACAATTGGCCAATTTTCTCCCTCATCCATGAAAGAGAATGACATATTTGGGGAGTGGCTCAATATAGCTGAGGATAGGAGAAGTTGAGGGAACAGTGAAACATGGGATGAGATGTCAGTGGGGCTAGACAAGGATGGTCTTGGTATGTCACTGTGCTAGTCATTTTATTCTTTGCTTTCAGTTCCATTTCCACACTTCCTCTGTTCTGGCTTCCTGGGAAGATCGAACAATGAAAGGCACAATCAGAAATGGACAGGTGGGAGCAGGACAGTCGGGGTGTTCCTCTCTCTTGCTCTGCTTTGAGTGATGTCTCCAACCACTCTGTACCTGAAGCTCCTGACAGAGCCCTTCCCTCAGTAATTCCATCTCTGCATCCTCTTATTTCTTAGTTCTTCAATTAGCTATGTACCTAATTCCCTCTATAAGTTCCATTTATTTGAAAAAACTGGAGTAATTTTTTCTTTTCACTGGACTGAGACTAATAATACTATAAAATTTGGACTCTATGCTATGTACAATAGGAAGAGTCTTATGCAGGAAAATGATATGCCAGATTTGTGCTTTAGAAAAAGCGAACCCCAGGCAACAAGTGGGAAGAAGCTGCAAGAAGGACAATGAGTCAGATGGGAAATATTATATAAGAGGGAGATGATGAGTATCTGAGCAGGGCAGTGATTGAGAGGAGGTGTTGGATTAATAATGTATTTAGAAGATGGCACTGCCAAGTTCAAATGACTAATTGAATAAGAGAGTGACTACACAGAAGCATCAGTAATTTCAATATGAGCATGTAGGGTCTGTAGGAATAGCACATTTTCCTTTTTTCCTTTTTTTTTTTTTTTTTGTACAGGGGATTGAACCCAAAGGCCAGGGGGTTGCAGGGGTGGGGCTTAACCACTAGGTTCAAGCCATATCCCCAGTCCTTTTTATTTTTCATTTTGAGGCAGATCTCTATAAGTTGCTTAGTGCCTTGTTAACTTGCTGAGGCTGACCTCAGACTTGCACTCCTCCTGCCTCAGTCTCCCAAGTCACTGGGATTGCAGGTATGCACCACCACACCCAGCATCTGCAGTCTTTTGATCCACATCAAACTCCAATACCAAGTTATTTGTGTCAGGGTTCCCTTGGTGTCCAGGCTGGAAGTATGATAGGTAGGAAGGTTAGAGTCTACCAATGGAGGAGTTCATTCCTGATACATATATTCTTGGATATAACATCCACAGAGGGAGTAATCAGAGGGAACAACTGGGAGACAAATCAGAGGTGAAAATGGGGAACCAACTGGTTATCAGAGTCCCATTCAGTGGTCCTGAGTAGAATAAAGGCAGAATCTTAAAGGAAATGAACCAACCAATGTAGATTTTAGCATTGCCTTTAACCAATCCCAGCTACTTTGACCCTTCCAGACATGAATTTACTACCATAGTCATTTTTTCTCTCCTTGAGCATAAGAACATCAGAATCTTCTCCTGTTTCATCTAACACAGTATTATATCTTTTATAGAGGAATCAAGATATTCATGCTGGGACATTGTGGTTGGCTTCTTGAGGCTTATATTAGAAGATTTAGCTTTGTCCTGTCTTAGCACATTCACACACCAGACAAGAAGGATGAGGTATGATGCCAAAAGATGTTCTTGTTTCCATCTTGTTCTTTCTTGGATTATACTTTTGCTAAACCATGACTCCATCCAGCAAACCTAATTAAAAAACTGATCCTTAGATACCAACCCTTTGACTCTAAGAATTTTCTAGTGGGACCCTGGCTCATCTAGCTTGGAAATGTCTCAGACAAGATACTATTTTTATTCCACACCTAAAAGATCAACATTCCTTTTGCTATTATCTATTGCTTAGCGAACTAACACTGAACTTTGACATTTTAATAACAACTATCTTTTTCCCTAGAATTCTGAAGTTTGGGAAGTCAAGCAGGACTCAGATGGGTGATCCTTCTACATGGTATGGAGGAGGTCTCTTGATGGTATTCAGATGCTGTGTGAGCTGGATATTGTGAATCCCAAGTATCTTCACTTACATGTGGCGCCTTGATGGGCTGATCAAACAGCTGGGCCAACACACATTGTGTAACCTTCAAAGGTAATGTGGTAGAAGTTGCATGGGTAGGTCTTTCTATGACCAGAGTACACTTTTGTGGTGCTCTCTTGGATGAAGTAGTCACAAGCCACACAGATTCAAGGAGAGAGGACATAGACTTGAAGGGAGGAGTATCAAGGAATTTGAAGCCATATTTTAAAACTACACTGTCTTTAGACAAGAAAACTATATTTTTAAGTCAGTTTTATAAATACTTACTGAACATCTGTGTCAAATGTACTACTCCTCATGGCAACATAAGTCTGGCCAAATATAGTTACACTAAGTTAGGCAATTTTCTTAACTGCCTATCTCCAGGATACTCATATCCTTTAAAAGGCTAATAAGCATTGGGATTATCCAAGAATGGGATGTGGTATGTGTCATTTCCCAAACAATTTTGACACTGGAATGTTCTAGTACTTCTGGTCTTCTGCATGAGACATCTTGAAAACTCTTAGACAATAACTGAAAGGAAGAAAAAATCACATTATTTTTTATATTCTAGGACTCTAAGGAGAACAGAGGCAAGAGTAATAATTAAACAAATAAAGCTAACGTGGTTTTCTAAGGTGAATTTAGTAACTGAAAGATACTCACAAACTGTGTGGGCAACAAGAGTGAAATCATGGGTTAAAGAGTTAAGCATGTAGATGTTCCAGAGTTAATATGGAGGCAAAATTAAGTCTCTGCTTCAGGAAATATTAGTCATAAACTTCCCAGAATCTTTTACTGGCTTTTCATTCTTTCTGAACATCTTAATTAAAAGTTAAAATGACTGACAATGTTGGCTTCCTTGAGAACTAAAGGAGCATCCACAGAATGCCGTGGAATGTGCAATGTCTTGCAAGCCTTGCTGAGGGCAAAGCAACCCCATAAAACAGAAAGATATTAATTATTTATTATAGAACAATGGAATAAGCCAAGGTATAGGGCCTCCTTCACATTGGGAATTTGGGTTTGCAAGTTATAGGACAGAAGGGAAATAACTTCAAAATTACAGGAGATCAGAGACAGGAAATTTTCCTTTTGGTCAAAAGCCATAAGGTCTTTTGGTGAATGCCATTTGATGAACTTCAGTGATCACTAGAGAGGGTAGGGGAGTCCATTAAGCCATTTCAAGAATTGGATACGTTCATCTGGAAAGATATATGACTTCATATTACTTTCAGCATATTAAGGTGCCATTCACAAACAAGATGATCTATGATACTCATCATTCACAACCCACTCCCATGCAGATTGAGAACAGTACTATGAAAAGATCCCACCATACAGACAAAATGCAAAATACAGAGACCATATGGGTCTGGTTTTGATTTGGAAACAGGATAAGGCTGTAGGAAGCTGCCCTAACATTGTGAGGTCCTCTGGGCTTTGTCCCCATCTTGATGGGAACAGACGTAAAGAATAAGGTAAGGGCCAAGACCACTTTGGGGACAGGCAAAGTTTACAGGTATCATGGTGAGGCACACAGGCCATCATCCACTTCCTCTGTTCATTCTCCTCATCTGTAGTGGATAACCATGTGCTGCTGCTCCCACTCTAGCAACGAGTGGGGAAGGGAAGTAGGAGAAGGAAGATGAGGTGCCATCCACCACCCACAAATCAAGGTCTTGGTCTCCCATTTTCCTCTGTGCCAAGAGCATGCTTTCTTGTTTACTATTTGTCTTTTCCCCTCTTCTTGCTAGCCAGGTCTTAAGGGATCACCTAACCAGGCTGTCCCAGGTGCAGGCAGTATCCTCCGGGCTTTGCAAGGAGGCTATCAATAGTACCTAGGCAAGGCTGGAAACCACAGTGGAGTGCACAATAGGAAGCAGATCCTTTTTCCAGCATTCCTTCAACCCTCTGATCACATCAGGGACGCTGTCTGGCCCTTGCTAATCACTTTTCTTGCCTGCATGTACAACAAGATCTAACCAGAATTGAATAACATTAATTTGTTGACATTATGTTTGTTTTTATGGTCATCTTTAGGTTGAAAATGATTCTGACTTTTCCTTTAATGTCATAAGAAAATGCCTTCTTAGGAAATAAAGTTAGACTTTATTTAAAGGAATCAATTTAAATATAACTTACGTTCTTAGTGCTGTTCAGGTGGAGGAATACATGACACAAGTCAAGAGGGGAGGAAGGAAATGATTGAAATGGGAAATACACTAACCCAGTGTCACCCTCCAGGTTAACATTTATGGACATGGACTCCCTGAGGGCTGAGATAAACTGCACACAGACACCTAGGTAAATTCTTGCCTTCTTTCTTTACCCATTTGTTTGTCTGTTGTAATACAGTAAGGTCCTGCCATGCACTACGTAGAGGGTTGAGTCTCAGGTCTCCTGCTTCCCTGCCCTGGCTCCTCTGCACAGAGACCCTTCACCACCTCCCCTCCACCATGGAAAGAGGCAAAGGATCTAAGAGGGAGAGCTGCCTTTTCTATCCAGAAGATGCTTGTTAGACTGCCAACAGCTGCATGTAGCATAATAGCCAAGTAAAAGTCACAAAATAGGGTTATTATCTTGTCATCTTTCAAGAAGACTTAAGCAAGGATTCTAATGTAGAAAAGAGGTCAACAAGGACCCAAATAAGATAGTAACCTGAAAACATCCTGAATAAGCCCTTAAGTGAGACTTCTTCTGTGGCATCTGTGTGGCAAGGAGCAGCATCTGAGAGACGACGCTGGCTGCAGTCAGAGCATGTGGCCCGCCAAGCAGGCAACTCCATGGAAGGATGGGATGTGGAATGTGGCGGAGAGGATGTGGCCAGCCTGCAGTGAGGTAGCAGCTGATGGGAAGCACTCATCGGACCAGCAAGGACCCAGGTCCCAGGGTCAGGGCACAAGCAGAGGAAAGCACAAAATCTAGACCAGACCTTGAAGGTGCCGCCGGTCTGTCTAGCCCCAGTTTTTGAACTTTTTATTGAAGTAGAACCTACATAGATTAAAGGGTATAAATCCTAAGTGTATAGCTTGATGAATTTTCCCAAACTGAACACACCCTTGTAAAGGGTGAGAGCACCCAGATTCCCGAAAGAGGATACTGCCCTAGAAGCCCCTCATAACAGCCTGCCTGTAGCTGCCCTCCACAGGGAAGCCCCGCCCCTGCTTTTGTGCCTTTTGAGGACACAGTCACATCAGTCACGTCGTGTACCTGCTCTGATTTCTTTCCCCATATATCATGGCTCCAGGCTCCACTTCACTGTTGTGATTGGCCGCTGTTCATTCCTTCTCATGGCTGAGGAGTTTTCCAGTGTGAATGTACCATAATTCATTCATCCTTTCTTCATACACAGCATTCAGGTAGTTTCCACTTTGGGGATATTACCGAGGCTGCTGGTGTGAATATGTGACCACATGTTTTTGGTGCTCAAGTGTGTGTTCCTGTGAGGCATGTGCCTAGGAGGATGCGGGTGACCCACAGGTCCCACTTTATTTGAGCTATTCTCACCCTCTACCCTTCACAAGGCTTGCTATGGGCCTTCTCACACATGCTGTGTTTTCTTCCTGCAGCACTGTCCCCCTTACTCTCCACCTGCCTACTCCTCTTGTCATTGAGGTTTGGAATGGAATGCCACTTTGTGGGGCCCTTCCCTGACCTGCACACTCCATTCCTCTTGCTAAACTTCAGCATTGCTGCTCTTAGCACAGCTTTGGCTGAGCAGCCACTGTGGGAGTCCCCACTTGAAACTGTCTGCCTGTGCAGAAGCCCCCTGCTATGGATGGTACATTTCTATTTGGGGCCACCAGGACCTAGAATAGCAGGTGGGCATGTTAGTGACTACTGTTCAGATATTCACTGGATAAGTGAGCAGCACCCAAGGTCAGTGCCAATCTAACAACTAAGGCTTTAGCTGATGGGACACATGTAATGAATTGTTCAAAGGAACATTCTAGTATCCTCAGGAGGCCAAGCACCATGTTGATGATCTAGTTGTTCAGTTGCCCAGATCATGAACAGGCTCATATCCAGGACCCACAATCGAGCTGAGTCTGCAAGCAGGGGAAGGCAGCCCCTGTGAAGGGGAGATCTGGGGAGATCTGTGGGGACAAAGCTTTTAAAAATAGCCTTCAAAGTAAGACCAGCTTCTAAGAAAGATAAGGAATATTTGCTCTAAGAGTAGGGATCTCTAGACCATTTCCCCCACTTCTCTCTTAGGATGTTTTCTTCTGATCACCACTTCTCTGGGCTGTAACAGCTCATTGCCCACCAACCCTGCATGTAATAGAACACCCCTACTCCAAATCATAGCCAGTTCTCATTTCTTCTGGGCATTAGGACACTAACCTGTAAAAAGGTGTTCATATTTAATAGCTCTCTTTTAATTAATGTTTAACAGCTCTAACAATTACAGGTGTCCTATTAACTAAAGACTTGGTTCCTTGTATATAGGAATCAAAATGTGATTTTAGAAATTCTTTTTCAGAATTACAGCCCCATTTTCATTTTTAAGAATGTTAGTGATTGGCATACACAAAAAAAACAATAAAAACACACTACGTGATTGCTGAGAAAAATGTATTTATTAGCATGCTCTATCTCCCTAGATAATCATCATGCTCCCTCCTTTATTACAAGATTTTCCTGAGCTTCATGGGGGCTGACAGCACAGGAAAGCACCGAAAGAGGAAGGTGCTCACAGAAAGCAGAATTATTAATAGCAGCCAAAAAAGTCGAAAGTGGTGATTACTGGATTGAAACTGATTGTTCTCACTACTCCTCAAAGCTGAGGACGTGTGGGCAGAGGTACTGGAAGTCAGAGCGCTGGGAAATGGGAAGTCGTGGGCTGCCTCTTCATCAGTTGTTTCCAACCAGTGGTTTCCATGCTTTGAAGATGCTATTCTGCTATTGACATTAACTCTAAAGAGTTGGGTCACAGATTCATGGACGGCGAAGAGGTCATAGCTAAAGTTTAAGGAAAGTAATGCTTTTTTGTTTTATTAAAAAATATAGGTATTGAGCTAAGAAATAAAATTAAGCATTAGGAATTCACATATATGTATAATGCTATTTACTGAAGTGCTTAAATTGTTTTGTTTTAAAATTAAGCATTAATCTACCAAAGTTAATAGAATAAAGAAGTGTTTTTATTTTGAGGAATAAATAATTTGGAACAAATCACCAAATATGTGTACTTCTATTTCTAACTCAGGAAATGTGTTGTGAATGATTTGCAGATTTTTTTTTAAGTGGAAAACAGGGAGACAAACGTCTCCTTCTTCCCCATCTTAATGGGCAGATTTCCTCTCCCAATCCTTATGAACCTATTAACCCACAATCTACTATCTACTTCACCCTACCCTTCCACTACAACAAAACAAATTTTAAAAGTTCTTTTTATGTTATTTTTATTTAAAATATTTAATTAACTAGTAAAATTTTTGTGTATTTGAGGTGAAGCAGAATTATTAATAGCAGCCAAAAAATCCATTTTAAGCTATTTCTGTGAGGTTTTATAAGTCATGTATGTAGTTTGCAAATCAAAATTTCTCTTGTTTTCATGTGTCCTTTACAGGCATAAACAAAGACAAAGATTTATACAACCTAAACTTAGGAAATTTAATAAATGTCTGATTTAAGAAAAAAATAATGTATCAATGAAGAGGAAAATATTCATTCATCAAGATGGGGAATTTCTGTTCAGTGTTAGGTATATTTCAACAAATAGCACAGAATTTGCACATGTTGTACGCTTAAGAACAGTTTCTTCATGTTGTACACATGTACTGAAATACTAAACTGTATGCTATTAATATGTACAATTATGTCAATTAAAAATAAAAAAATTTAAAAAACAAAAAGCTTCTTTCTTTTCTTCTCTTATTACTTAATGCATTCACTCACTTATTCATTTTTTTATTCTTCCATTCAATATGTGTTGAGTTCTTACTGTACACCCATCTGTCACTGTGTAAGCTTTGGAGATAAAAAGTTTGAGTTTTTATCCTTAGGTTGCTTATGACTCCTTCCTCCTGATAATAATTAATTTTTGCTTTGCATAATTCATCTCCTTGAAGCAGTCAAAAGGAATCAAACTTTTCCACATTGATAATGGTTCCATGATGGTTTGAGCCAGGTCAGTACATGCATCAAACTCTTTTTCTCTAATACTTGCTTGTTTGGGGATGTGGGTACCAAACTCACAATTCAAAATCAAAAGAACACATATGAAATTAAACACACAAAAGTAAATGTAAGCAACCTTGCTTGCCACAAGCAATGATGCATTTAGCCATTGAAAGGTAAGGAGGCCTTCATTCATTCTTACATTCATTCATTCATTCCATAAATGTCTATGGATCACCTACTGTGCACCAGTAGGTCTTGAGGAAACAGTAATAAAAAATAGATAAAATTCCTGCTCTTATGGTTTTAACATCTATAACAATCCCTGAGTACATTATATTTGCTTGAAGTTTTACTCATGACTTCACCTGTGTCCCTAGCAACCTATCTGAGACTTAACGAGGTGAAGCAGTTTGCCCGAGGTGTCACAGCTGGAAGGCAGCAGAGCTAGAATTGGAATCCAAAATAATGTTCTATCCATTTCACACTAATGGCTCCCAAATGATGGGGATGATTTGACAACCGCCTGGAGAGTTAGACCAGTCCAGATCTGTCCTTCCTCCACCACCTCCTGCCTTCGGGATTTTTGTTAGTGAAGAAGGCTTAAAACCAAGATAGAACTGATAACTTTTGGCCCTAAGAGGCATCATTAGTGAATACACATTCTCTGGAGGGGCTGTGGAGATGTCCCCCTACCCTAACTGTTGGACTGATCTGTTTCTTATGGACATAGAGAGGAGGCACACAGCTACTGAGTTTACCTGCCATGGCCTGCTCTCTCCAAGATCTTAAGTGCCATCACTGTAAGCCCTCCATGCCCATCACCTCCTAATCTGGAACACCCTCTTACATTATCCACTGTCCCTCCTGTGCCCATCCAATCATTCTTTAGGACCTTGTAAGGGCCTTCTTCCAAAAAACCTTCCACAACCACCTTCTTTACCTGTCTCACTAAGACCCTTTGCTTGGATCCCTTTCCACAATTTAATCTTGTTTTGCAACATGCCAAGGTTGATTTCCTGTTGTCTCCCCAATTTCATTAAGAATCCCAGAGGTCAAGAACCTATCTCAGTTGTCTTCCTTTCCTTAATTCTGCCCTTGGGTCTGGCACAGATTGCTTCTTAGATATATTTTTTATGGAATGAATGACCCCATGCATCAAAGAAGGAAGAATTAAAAAATGAATGAGCAATTGAATGAGTAAATAGTGATTAAAGGTGTGAATTAGTAGTGGGAAAATGCCATTTGAGGTCAAGATAAGATGTCATGATAGTGATCTGTATTAATCTAACAGGACAGGGATGAAGGTGCTTTACCATGAATAGTCCCTTTCTAATTTCTTTCTCTTCCTCTATTTTTCAAATTACTTATTTAGACAATAATTACTTATTAATTTTTATCATTTGTATTTATTGATTTATCTTAGTACATTCCAATAGCCAACCCTACCTGTCTAGAAGTATGGCAATGGTGGGGCACCACGAGTCCTTACCTATGCAGACCAACAATATGGTCCCATGTCCCCTGTGAAACCACTCTGGAGATACAGTAATTTAAATTATTAAGATATAGAAATTGTGAGATTTTCTACATCTGAAGACAAGTAGAATTATATCTACTAAGTCCAAAGATTGATCTATTTTGCAGATCCACTGACCCTTATTTCAAAGCTCAAAACACTCTAAAAGTCAAGTTTTACCACAACTCATTTGGTTACATGAGTGTAGTCTTTACTGACCCCACTTAGTGGGAAATAGTCTTATATTCTGCTACAGAAATATTTCCATGTTTGATTGCAGATATTATCCAGACCCTGGGGAAGGTGCTACATAATATAAAATATATGAACTCTATTTGTTCTCTAAAACACAGAGGTGATGTCTGAAGTACATTAAGTCATAAGGATTTCAGACAAGGGTCTATGGGCCTGCTTTATATTCGAGGAACAAAGTTATCAAAGCCCCATGGATGTTCAAAGGTAGGCCATTCCCAGAAGAATAGATGACAAATGCAGGACCATCTCAAGAGGGAGAAATCAGGAAAAAGAAGCTCATAAACTAGAGAGTATTTGACCTCCCGCGAACCAGATCCCTCCCAGAGGACATTGGTACCCATAGGAATTTCCCCAGGCTGCTCACAAGATAAGGCTGTCCACAGACCCTGACTTTCCAGTGACTACCTTGGCCTGGATCATCATGTGGCCAAGCACCCTCACACTCATCTTCAAATGTTAGTTTACCTTTAATAATAATGATGACAGTTGTGCCCTGAGAATGCTTCGCATGTGCACCATGCAAAAGTATCTATGTCCTCAGTGCATAACTCAGGGCTTGGCATAGAAGGAACACTCAATAAATGGACTCAATAAACCTTTAATGAACATGCATAATATGCCACTCTTCATAATGTGCTTTTATATGCATTATCTCATTTAATCTTTACAATGACTCAGTGATTCAATCAAGTGAAATGAGTCCCAAGGAGGTTAGGATACTTGCTCAAGATCACGCAAGCAGAGAGTTCTGCTGGGACTTGCACCAGAGTTGTCTGGTTAAAAATCCTGTTCTCTTTCTTTGGCGCCATCTTTGGCAAGCCACCTCCCCCATGTAGTCTGGACCTTTAAAAATCAAAGATTGGTAAAAATGCTTGGTCATGAGAAAAGCCTTAAATTAAGAAAGGCAGACAAGGAGTTATTAGAATGTATCTCATGGATTTTAGGTAGGATCATCCGGAGATAATGCCCTATCTGTCCTCTTATGAGGTTAATCTAGTGAAAAGCTCAGGCCAACTACGAAAAGAGGTTGCCATGAATGCAGATAGGAGACATATAGCCGCCAAAGTTTATTCTAGGGCATCCCAGGTTTGAGCACTACTTCACTCCTTAACTGGCCATGTCTAAAACTGACCTTAGGACAATGAAAGGACACAATGTTTTGAAGATTCATTGAAAAAGTGGGGAGCACTTTGTGGTGAGGTAGGTGTAGGACGAGTCAGTGCTCAGCTTAGGCAATCGAAGTGAGATTGCTGAAAAAGCTCCATAAACATTTGCAGCAGATGAACCTGCCCAAGATGAGCACCACTTACCCCTGTGAGAACAAGTCTGCAAGGAGGTTCTAACCCCATATGAAGTCATTCCAACTCTCCTCCCAAGGAGGGATGATTCAGCCTGGGTCCACATTCCTCCTCCATGGCCTACTCCTGACCTCTGGAAAACAGGTGCTGGGTCAGTTGGGAGTGAGGCATGAGGACAGGGTGGGGCCCAGTGTCCAGGGATCCTGCACACCTCAGCAACAAGCAGGGTCCCAGGAGTCACCGCTTCCCCATGACTTTCTACACCAGGGAAGACAACATGTCTCACACACTCAATATGCCTCTGTTTTCCAGCATTAAATGAGTGCCTCCCTCACTCTGAGCAGCTTTGCAAGCTGGTCACAAATATGCCGTGTGAACTCCAGGTCAAGTCTCTTATCCCCAGGAGACAACATCAGAGAAATTAGGCTAGGCCTCTATCTCTTCTCTTGGCCTGGCCCAGCACATCAGGACATAACCCATGGGATGGCCTTATTTCCTCCATGCAGGATCCCTTGTCCAGAACTCTTGATTGTGTTTGATTGTAGGAATCATGCTAACCAGAGGGTGTGAGCCTTTGTGGAACCTGGTGAAGTAGGAATCATCTGATCTCCAGAGAACATGTAAAATGCAGGGTCCTTAGGCCTAGTCCATACTCACTAAACCAGGATCATGGGTTGTGGGGTGTCCAGGAATCTGCATTTTAACCAGTGCCACAGCCTGGAGATTTTGATGCAGGTGATGCATAAGAGAAATTCTTGTATAGGCTTCAGGAGTCGAGTCTGAGTTCAAACACTAGCCCCATCAGGTGCCCTTGGATGATTAGATTTCTCCCCCATTATCTACAGGAGATTCATTCCAAGATGTTGTCAAGACATTTGAAACTGCAGAAAGTACTGAACCCCATAAGGATTTTTCCTTATACATCCATACCCATGATAAAGTTTAATTCATAAATTAGGCACAGAAGAGGATTGACAACAATAATATGAGAGACTGCTACAACAATATAGTGTAATAAAAGTTATTTAAAACACAAATTGTTTATTTCTGGAATTTTCCACTTAATATCTTCAGATGGTAGTTGAATCTGGGTATCTGAAACCACTTAACATGAACACTGTGGATAAGGAAGGGCTGTGGTAATTCCTCTGCGCCTCAGGTTTCCTGAGTAAAATGAGGCTAATAATACCTACTTTATATGATGGTATGGATTAGAGGGAATAAGTGCATAAAGCTTCTGGCAGAGAGCTGGCAATAAACAGAAGCAGTAACGTTCCTGGGCTGAGGACCAGTGTGCCCAGGCCTCATGGCCTTCCTTGTTGCTCCACCTGACAGTAACTCCTGAGATGCTGGACTCTCAGCGAACATAGCTTGTGTTTCGTGACAGGTAGATACTCCAAAATGTCCACATCCTAATCTTCAGAACTGTCAGGAATGAAGGTGAAAGATGAAATGATGGTTACTAAGCAACTTACTTTAAAACAGGGGCATTATTATAGGGGCCAACAGTGACTCCATAAGGGAACTCCACCTGATGCTTCTGGCTGTGGAGGTGGAAGAAGGGGGCCACAAGACAAGGAGTGTGGGCAGCATTTAGAAGCTGGGAAAGACCAGCTCTGCCCAGAGCATTCAGAATACCACCCTCCCAACTTTAAAACAATAAGACTCATGTTAGAATTTTGAGTTATGGAATTATAATAACTGTATATTACTTTAAACCACTAACTTTTTGGCAATTTATTATAGTAGCAATTGGAACAAATGCAATACTGAAGACAAGAATGTAGAGTTTTGGAAACCTCTTTCACCTTCATACTTAGAAGGCTTTATGACTCTCTGGTGACATTAGTGTTTCTGCCATCTTTAGGACCCAAGTATCTAACACTAAGGGCAATGAAGAGTCCCTGGATGAATTTCCATCACACCTGGTGATGCTACTATAAATTATAACAGCAAGACATTTCAAATATATTTTTTGCTACATGCTGAGTGCTTTACATATCATTTTATTATCAAAACCATCTATAAGATAGGTTCTATTACCAACTAATTTTACATGGGGAAACAGGCTGGGAGTGGTAACGTACCCAAAGTCAAACACAAAGTCAAACAAAAAGTAAGAATCAGAGTTTGAATGTTAGTCCAGATTTGCTTGTTCCCAGATCCAAGTTCCTTATGTGCTTGATTAAAAACCTAGCTCAGTCCGATGGCCAATGGAAAAGAAGATATATTTTGCAGTAAATCTCAGTTCAAACCATCTGCTGAACTTAATCCCTTCTAAGAAGATGCCTCCTCTGGCCTGGTAGCCCATGGTCTCTAAGGTTCTGTGGGTAATGTCTGGGAGGGCTGGAAATCACAGTGCTTCAAACCCTGCTCTTGCCATGATTGGTGTCATCAAGAGAGAAATTTTTGGAGAAACAAACTTAAAATTTCACAGCTGAGCATAAGCCATGTCAGGTTGCCTCAACTGACACAGTTCTGGAGAAGACACAGGGTAAGCTAGGCTGGGGCCCAGACTCTTCCTCTCCAGTAGCCACTGATGTGTTGTGACCTTAGGTGAGGACTTGACCTCCACCCATCTTGCTGAAAATAGGACCAATTGCTCCAACACCTCCCCATCTCTCCTGGCTGGTGTGGAAATCTAATGAGATCATGTTTGTGAACATGATCTTGGGTTGCAAAAGCAACACACCCTGGCAGAGTGAAATGATGGCTATTATTTAAATTTTTATAACTCGAGGTGAATGTGGTTCATTATTGCCATGATTAGTAATAATTATTGTACTAAACCACACCAGAGAAGAGAATGTTCTCCCACTGGCTTCTTCAGCAGGATCTGTTGTGCAAGCATTTCTAAAAAAAGAAAAAAATCAACAAAGCTGCAATGTTCTAACATGTCATGCAGAATTATTTTTTTAATTTTGAAAAAAAAAAGAAAGTTTGAGAGGATGATATCTTGAATGTTTGATGAAAATCTGTGCCTGCTCAAAAGGGTATTGTTAGGTAATAATGCCCTTTTCAAAATGGTTTTTCATTGGGGGCCTGGGAATAAGTCAGCTGTGGCCCCACTGGTGATTCCAATGTGAAGTGAAGGATAGGCATGTTCTAGAGATCAAGGTCAAAGGCACCTGGGAAGCACCCCAGATAGAGGGGGATTCCCCCAAAACCCAGAGGAAGCAGACTTATTGCTGACTTTTTAGAACCACAAGAATCCCTGGTATTCACTGCATAGCTCTAGACACAGGAGGAGCGGTCATCTGCACAGAGGATGGAGTCTCTCCTGGAGTCTCACTCTGCTCAACTCTGCTACTGCAGGCTTCAGAACTGAGGATTTATCATCTGTTTCTCACATGTCATACATCAGAGTCCCCACATCAGGTCACAGTGATCTCCAAGGCCCCTGGGACAGATCATTACACCAGATTCAAGCCAATCACTCCTTTCATTCTATCCCTCCCTCTCTGCTCCCACCTTTCCTTTTAGCGTCAGTTGGCAACATTTAATAAGAACCCATATAAAACCAGACACTGAGCATGGAAGAGCCACATACCACTCCCACTCTCCAGGAGTGCGCATACCATTTTGTATGGCTTTCTGATTGTCACATTATATGCAAAGAGGGAGAGGCTCTCATCCTGCCGGGCCACCTGGGGGGTTTCAACAACATGGGGAAATAATGCATAAAATCAGAAGGGTAAACAGGAGCTTTGTGTCAGTGTCATTGAAGTCAAGTCTCAGGTCTGCCTCTTCACCTGCTATGTGACCCTGGGCTGCAGTGACCTCAACAGTCATATGAGGGTAATGCTCATGACATGATGCTGCTGCAAGAGGCCTGGCACAATGGTCTCATGCATTAGCAACACCCTGATAGCACCCAGATAGGGACACCCAGAGGGCGCACCCTGCATTCACACAGATTTGAAAGCCCATGACTGTGGATTGACTCGGCAGCCTGCTCAGGCTTGCCCACTTCATTTCATAAACCTTGCAGTCATGCAATCCCATGTTGTATTGGAGTGAATATTCAGGGCCTCACCTTTAGTGCTATTTCCTCTAGGAATACAAGGAATCATAGTAGAATAGCAACAAACCACCCCTGAGCCCTGTTTCCTTCAATTATTATAAACTCATTTTAGGAGGAGATTGTCTCCTGTTTCTCTGAAGTCCACCAATACAGTGACTAGGCAACTCCTTACACGTTATGTATGAGTCTTTGAGTATTCAAGAACCTCGTGAACATTTTTAATGAGCATATGTGTGTTTTCCACCAAGCTTTCCTTGGGCAGTTTTGAGTGAATCATCAAGAGAATCCCACATTTGATTCAAAATGAAAGACCTAACAAGAGTTTTAAGAATTCTAATATCTACTGCTGGGGAATGTGTGGAGAAATGATCATCCTTATGTACTGCTGGTGGAAGCAGGTTTGGTATAACTTCTTTGTAGAGGTGTTTGGTGCTGCCTATTGAAAACCTTACTAATATTTATGTTTTAAATTTAACCTAGTGAAACTACTTATAAAAGTTTACTGCAATAATCATGGATGCGCATAAAGAACTATCTTCAAGTATACTTGTTGCATAATCCTTTATAACACCAAAAATTTGGAAACAACCTAAATTATAGTGCAGCCTATTGTTGAACAATAGTAAGGTCTCATTAAATACATCATGGTACAATCAAAAGTGGAACTTTACTTGCAATCATTAATTACCCTACAGAGGAATATGTAACAACACAAAATGTGGTTAGAAGATATTCATGAATGAAAAACAATTCCAAAACCAGTTTGCATGGATTCACCTAATTTTGTAAATTTAAAAAAATGCTTAAAAATGAACTAGAGATATGTAATCCAAAATGTTAGCAGTAGTTACCTCCCAGTTGTGAGATTACTAATGAGTTGTATGCATGCATCCTGAACTTTCCAGAGTTTGTAGGATCAATGTTTTTCTTGCATGGTAAAAAAAGAAGAAAATCAGAAAATATTAAAGGTAAAGCTTAAAAGCCAGTGAGTTTGAATTCAAATGGGATTTACTCTGTAAAAGTTTGTCCAGGATAAGCTACTTATTCATTCTGAGCCTCATTTTTTTTCCATCAATAAAAGGTAGATAGTAGCTACCCTATAAAGTTGTAGGAGATAGTTCATGTACAGAGCTGTACACACATCGAGAACTCAATAAACTCAATAAATGTATGATCCACTCACTCCATTGTCCATCAGCTCATTAACAAGAGAGATGACATACCTAGTTAACCATGGCTGTTAACTAGGCAAGGCTTAGTGCAGAAGGCAGGATCAGAACTTAGGCCTGAAGCTAAACCAGGTGGGATCTGTGAACAGTGTGAAAGGTTCAGCAAAGGTGTGAAACACACTGTACAAGACAAGCAACCTAGGGTACTGTCACTCTGCTCTCCTTTGCTCTTCCACTGGGCAGGTCTTAAATGATATCTAAATGCTGATCTGTTATTTTATCACGTCTACCAAAACACTATTGGTATTTTACTACTGTATTCACAATTTGTGTAACAATTACTTGAAGCCTTGTGGCTTAGTCAATAAATGACAATCAGCACTTATTATCCCATAGAGTTTTTGTGGGTCAGGAATTTGGGAGTAGCTTATTTGGGAGGTTCTGGCTTGGGAGTCTCTCAGGAGGTTGTGGTTAAGGTATCAGCTAAGGCCATGATCATCTGAAGGTTGGACTTGGGCTAAGCTACCTCATTCCAAGATGACTTCCACATGTGCTTAGTAAGCTGACAGTTGGCAGAAGGTCCCTGTTCCTTCCAAGTGAACCTCTGCAAAGAGCTGTTTGAATATCCTCATGACACGGCAGCTGGTTTTCCCCACAGTGAATGATCAACAAGCAGAAGCTGCAATTCTTTTTATGACCTCGTTCTAGAAGTCACACTCTTCTATTTCCACAGTGTTCTCTTGGTCATACATGTCAACTTTGTACTGTGTGGAAAGGGATGACACTGGGGAATAAATACCAGGAGGTGAGAATCCCCACTGTTCTATCACACTCTCTTCCCTTACTGTTTCATTCTTCCCTAGAATACTTACAAGATCTAACATGTTATGTGCTTATTTATTTATGATTTTTTCCTGCCTCTCCTGAGTTATATATAGGAAAGGTCTGTTGTGTTCCCCCCTGGTACTCAGGGGCCAGGAATTGTTTGCTAACTGAATAAGTGAATGAAACATGACATCATCCAACACCTGTGATGCTTTCATTGAACTTGTACATGTATTAACTATGAACTAATTAATATTTCCCACCTTGATGCTGCCACCCTTGCTTGTAATTCCTTCTATAATTGGTGGAGCTGGCCTTCTGAATACACCACCTCCTGCCTTACATCCTTCCCAGCCCAGCCTCATGAGCCTTCTCACTTTCTCTGGTTCTTTTAGTGCTTTGTCCTCCTAATGCAGCCTCTGCTGTCCAGGCTTCCCTCTTCCCTGGCCACCTCAGTATTGGCTCCTTGACACCTACATTATGGAGACTTTCTCATTCTAGGCCTCTCCAAATCTAAGGAGAAGGATGAAAATTAAGAGGCTTATATATGCCATGCTCTTCCTTCCCCTACCATGGCAAATAATGATGAAGCCAACTCTAACTCTACCTGGGCTGATGAGCTACCTGTACTTTACTGGGGACTTTCCAGAGACAATGCTGTCTTCTGTTGCTTAACACACTGTCAATTCTAATAGTAGCCAATGTGGCAGGAGAAAAATGGAGATATTTGGGTGTAGTGGGAACATGAAACCACAGAGGTGATGTGATATTTATTGTACACTTACCAAATGCTAAGAATGATTTTAAGCAATTAATGTGGGCTAACACATTTATTTTTCACACCATCTGTAAGAAAGCCACTATTATTGGACTCATTTTATAGAAAAGGAAAAGAACTGAGAGATAAGTACCCAGGATCACTTAGGGAATAATTGGTACTACTATTCCAAATTCAGGCAGTTGGGTATAGAGTTTGCTCTTAAACAATCACATGATAGTGTCTTAAGGCCTTCAATAACCAGCTGATTCATGGAGTTTTGGGGTTCACTGTCTAGTTGTTCAGACCAAGAGAAAGTTCCCAGGAATTTTCTCTGTCTGAAGTGAGCACAAGATATCCCAGTTCACTTCTTACCACCTCTATGAATTTTTATTTGATTTATTTATGCTGGAACTACTTATATATCATTCTATTATTTTGCTTACCAACATGTATTGCAAGTTAACTTTTTTTATAACTCTTTATTACTTTGCTTTGGGATTAAAGTCCCATAACATTCTCATTTTTTAATCCTCACAGTTTAGCAAAGTTTCTGGCCTATGATAAGCTGGGTGAATACATGAATATTATCTCTGCTTCCATGATACCCTCTCCTAGGCTAATTTTCAAAACTGAGCACCTCTCAAAGATAGGCTAAGATACTTTGTTTATTGGATGGATAGTTAAGGTCTTCCATGGGGGCTATCATCACATCAGAATGAAAATTTAAGCAAATGGTGACTTCTGGGGACACTAAGCACTGAAATCTCTTCCGAGAGTGCATTTCATGAGCAGTTCTAGCCCTGAGAAGTGAGTGTGAGCACTCTAGCTCTGTCCTAATAGGGTGAAGAGCTACTGTAGTTAAATACCACATACCATGGCATCCCCAAAGAGTTTCTCCAAGGACGGAGCATATGAATCACCTGCCTCCAGCCCTTTGAGTTGCTTTGCTGAAAGGAAACTTAGAGAAGCTCTCTTTGGGAGGTCACCAAACTGACAGGCAGCAAGAAATCATCATTAACTCCACCAGTCCTTTCTGACCACAGGGCTCTGTGGGGCTTAGAAGTGCTCACAGGCTTGCCAGGAGAGGTGGACAGACATGGTTATGCAATGGGAAAGCTGTGAAGGGTGAGAGTTACATTCTTTTAAAAAGTGGAAAACGCTTCCAGACTTTCTAAAAAAGGGAGGCTTCCAGCATACATGAATATGGAGTTAATGCCAACCTGCCCAGGATGGGCCATCAGGAGGCATGATGTGGTGTCCTTCAAGTTGACACCTAAGTGGAATAAAACATGCTGTGGCCTAGGGGATGAGAGACGTGGCCTTTCAAAAGGCCCTCCTTAGGAAGACCTAGGTTTCTTCCTTGTAAAATGAAGAGATTGAAGTATGTGTTTGCCTTGCCCCCTTCCTCCTTAGATGTTTTGACAATATCCAAATGAGTGGTTGGATTTTACCTGTTAGTTTTAGGTGTAGATGTTGAAAGCATCAGGTCTATAATAGGATTTTAGTGAAGTTTTTTACAATCTGCTTCCTTACTTTAACAATAGAAGGGAGGGGAACCATCCAAATCCTAGCGAGAGCCTGTACAACATGAAGTCAGTCATTTATGACTTCTGGGAAATAATTCTGATTGTAGCCCTTACCCCAGCTTGGCCAAGTTAGATCTACATCTCACTGCTGCAAGATTTTTGTTTGACATCCCCTTTTTGTAAGCATCCCACACTTTACCTTGGATGGTACTTACCATAAGAGAGATGATTATTAGAAGAATAGTGAATTACATTGGATTGAACTGAAATCTGCTTTGAGACAATATTATCAGATACCCCATTGCATTTCAGATTGGTCCAAAATATCTTTAGTAAGATAAACTTACTTTCAATGATGAGATGTTAGATGGAAAGATTCTGTTTTCCAAGAAATACAGGGAAAAACAGAGAGTTAAGAGTGTCTGGAGTCAGACACAGTGGCATATGCCTATAATCCCAGCAACTCAGGAGGCTGAGGCAGGAGGATCACAAGTTAAAGGTCAATCTCCTTAGATTAGCAAAGACCTGTCTCAAAATAATTAAAAAAAGAAAATGAAAGAGGTCTGGGGATGCAGCTCAGAGGTTGAGTACCCCGGGTTGAATCCCTAGTACCACACAAACACACCAAAAGAAGTGTCTAGTCAACAAATTGTAGAATGGAATAAAAACCAGCTCTGTTTTAAGAGGATCTATGACCTCTGGTTTCCCTATGATAGAAGCAAGTCAAAGATACCCAATGCTTGAGAAACCCCATAAATGGGTTCCCCCCTAAAACACAGAAGGACCTTTGTCAATACCAAAACAATCATGGGGAATAGAATCTCAGAATTCCAAAGAACTTAGGGTTCCCCCATGTGTACCAAGTGGGCCAGCCATCTCTTCTACACATGCACTACACTTTCTCTGGTCTCCCTTGCAATACAGAGCCAGAGGCCAGATGGACAGCCTTTCTGCCAGCTATTTATCAGTAATGATGTCAACATAATGAACTGTGGATTCTTTGTTTCTTTTTTCAATATGGAATAAAGCCCACTGGGGTAATGAGGCTATTGGTGGGTGCAAATGAAAGCTGTGCTAGGACAAGATGAACAATGCTGCTTGTGGTGAGCAAGCAAGTGATGTGGGGCAAAAACAGACAGTGAAGACCAAAACTTCAAGATCTGAGCATCCTCCTGAGTACAGAAATTTGATCTAATTGGCCAAACCTTAATGGAAAAATAGTTTTCGATATTTTAAAAGGTCATAGTGCCTCTTCTCAAATGACATCTTAGTGGAACCCTAACATATAAAACAGATATAAGCAGACAGAATTGAAACTAGGATGGGGAACCTGTGGCCCCAGCCTTTCATTCATTCTTTCTCTCGGAGACAGGCTCAAGGAATTTCTTCAGAAACATGTTTTTATAGAACACAGTATGAAAATCCCTGGCCCCAAAGACACAGCTGTAAAGTTATTTCCTTCCTTTTCAAGATCTGATTGCCTTTTGACCATTATTATAAAATTAGAGATGCATTCTTTGGTAAACAAATAGACACTAAAATTGAAAAACATCATACTTAAGAATAAACTAAGCCTTTTCTATTCACATATTGGAAGGAAGAAATGTAAAACTTAAAAAAAAAAATCATTGCAAAGCGCCTGGGAATATTTTCTGGTGACCCACAGTTTAAAGGTCTAAGGAATACAGGACAAGGCCAGTGTGACTGAAGCACTCACTGGATAGGAGTCCCTGGGCATCTCCCTGTCTCTGTGCCCAGCATTCAACAGGAGGGCAGCATAGAAAGCAATCTAGTAGAGTGTTGACAGAATTAATCAGGCTCCATTTTCAAGCTTTCCTTTGCTCCCTGGGCTAAGAAATTAGAAGGCTCTGGCTAAATCAGATACACTTTGAGATTTCCCCAGAAACACAGTTTTCCTGGGGAAATAAAGCTAATGAAAGGAGAGGTTAACTATGTTTGATTTCCTCAAAGTCCATTGCCTGATTTCATGTGAACTGTCTGATTTCCTATAGACTTTAAGCACAGGGCTCGGTGACACTGAATCCCTCAGAGAGGACAGAGGAAAAACATTTGTGAATAAATTACAAAGTCATAGTAAAAAAGTCTTATGCATATATGGCACTCATCTAATTTCAGAGACTTTTCATGGATTATTTCTCAAAATAGTAATAGATACTGGCTAGCTATTAAATCTTATCTCTGATCCTCATCACCACAGGAAAGTAAAATATCATTCCTCAATTGTACCAAAGAGGAAACTGAGGCAGAACACAAAGAGATGACTTCCCTAGAGTCAGAAAAACGAGTTAAGAGGAGATTGCTGCAATTGTGGAGAAATGATGAGTGCTGTGCTTGGGAGAGAGAAGTGAGGTTCAGGACGGCAGAATCAGGAGATAGGCAGGGGGCAGGAGGAGCAAGTAAAAGGTAGAATTGTCCTACAAGGAGCTCCAACCTGGTTGAAGAGATGAAAGAGGAAATGGTTGATCACAACTTAGAGTGATGAGGCCTCCAAGGAGGTGAACAAAGGTGGAGGGAAGGGCAAAGGAGGGTCCGTTGAGTTGTTCTGGGACTGAGGGAGGCAAGTGTGGGAAGACACTCCATCAAGTCTGAGCTGAGATGAAGCAAAGTGGCAAGAGCAGGCCAGGTGAGAGGAGGAAGGGACAAGGCTGCTTGTGTTCTGCACCCAGCTCAGGGAGGCTGCAGTGAAGCCCCAGTGAGCCACTGAGATCACCAGAGGTAGAGATGGGAGGCTAGACAGGGTTGATATGCAGTGCGTTCCTCATGGAGCTAGCCTAATACTCTGCAGACACAGGGAGCAACAGAACTTCTGTAATGTTACAGAGGTGGGACTCCAAGGTCCCGAATGGTCAAACAGTTTGTCCAAGATCTTGGCGTGTGTATGTGGTCCATACTCTTGCAGCCTCTGTGGTCAGATTGGAAAGGTGGAATCTCAGGTGACCCCACACCCCTTGAATAGGAAATTGGTTTGAGCAAGATCTTGGATCAGGTGATTCTTAGGGGCTTTCATCTTGGGGAGCACTACTCTGAAGTATGTGCACTTTCCGGGACGCTGAGCCCTCGTCTGCTGCCAAACATCTGCACAGTTGAGTCTGTCCTAAGTTTAAGAGGCATTTAGTTGGAGAGAAGGAATATGGTCTCACTTCGGGATGGCCACGCTACAGGCTCCGCCCCCACCAACCAAATAATTGTCGGCTCCCAGGCAGGTGGAGTCAAACCCCCCAAATTGCCCCACTTGCTATACAATACACGTGTGATTAATCACTGTTTCCAGAGGTGCCCCATCAATCATCACCTCCGAGCAGCCGCGAGAAAGAAGTCCTGGAGGAGGAGCACTGGGTTCTGGGAAGAACCAGCCTCCAGGTCAACCATCAGATGAGCGCGAGAAGTTGGGATGAAGAAGGTCGCAACTAAGGAGCATTAGGCATTCACCCCGGCTGCTCTGATTGGTAATTAAGTGACTGTCTACTGGCCGACAGTCCTGCATGTTCCCCCAGGCATCTGTTAGTTCTTCGAAAACCACTACTGACAAAATGAGGTTTGCCCTTGGTACACAGATAATGAGACTGCGCCTGACAGGTGTGGCGCGATTAGAAAATTTCTACATGAAGCTCATTCTGGTAGCCACTCCACAGTAAACAGACTCATTAGAACTTGCAGGTCCCTGGAGGCAAAGCATGTTTGACATTATTAATTGGCTTTTCTGTATAAGGAGTCAAATAGATGAAAAGGTTTATCAAGCTGAAATAATTAATTTTGCCTGAATTCGCTGACAGTTCATTTCTCCTGTAAAAGACCATTTTAAGGTCCTTTTTTTTTTCTCTCGAATTTCAAAGTTCAAAAGACATAATAGTGGCAAAAGTGAAGCTTTTTAGTAAATTATAATTAAAGGGAATTTAATTAACTTAGACCTGGGGAAGGGGAAAAAAAGGAATTGCTATCTGCGTCTACACAGAGGTCTAGATGGTTGAACATATCATGACTTAATAATGCATTAATTTTAATCTAATCAAAGTATAATAAAAGAGGTAATTATATGTTTAAAAATTACCAGACTCCAATAGTGGGATTTTTAAACACTTAATACTTACCCAGCTTCTCGTTAGCAGAGTTATAATTGTTGTTCTCAGATTCTGCTTATTTAAAGATGGGGGGCTGCAGGCAAGAGGTTAATTGAATAAATCATTGTAAGAACCCATGTTGAAACTATGATGAACTACAAAACTTGCATTCCCTGGCTGCAAAAGATTTTTCTTCCCTTCTTCTCTATGTCTTTCTTTGTCTCTAAAAATAGCAAATTATTTCCAGCATTCCCTTATCCCTGCTCCTGAATGCTCCCACACCCACTCTTTGTCACACAAAGCCAAAAATCCAGTTCACATAAGATTCTGCAAAGTTTTCCCTCATCTTCCAAAATTTGCCACTTACATCTCCAACAAGGCATTTCGCAGTTCCACAGTGAGACCTTCCAACCTGAAATCATCCGTAATCACCCGGATTTCTCTCCCTGCTCAGACTGGGGACTTGATGAATAACCACACACTGTCATGAAACAATGGGATTTTGATTTCTATATGGGTCAATATTCCTGGTTATTTCATTGATGAAAGACTGAGAATTCTTTAAAATGTTCTAAAGGATGTAATTGTTTTGCAGCAAAGAAACCTCGTGTTACACAGGTCAACACACAAATTTTGTAGTTCAAGAGTGGTCCAGTATTTCCCAAACCTCTCAGACCCCACTATAACACAACCTGGTGGGGCAGAAGGGGGATGGGCAGAGGAATCAGAGAGAGTGGTTTTTCCATACCTGGTAGTAATCTTGGTCCAGTTCCTCAGGGCCATCACCTCCTTCCAGCATAGGTTCAGCTCTGACAGCATGAATACCATCCTGCTAAAAACCTAATCACAATGATGTTTTTTATAACCCCCAAATACCTGTTTGCTGCCTCTAATTCAAGAGCCAGTAGGGGTGGGTATGGAGCCTCCCCTATTACTCCCCATCTTCAATTGGAAGCAAGGGCTTGGTTCCCTGCAGCACATTGCTATCATTCCTTCAAGAAGTATCTTGAAAAAATGACTCAATTCAAGTAAAAATCAACACACAAAAATTCACATGCTCATTATGTGATTTTGAGAAACACAAGGTCATTTCTACCCTTTGCTAAAACATCCTTAGTTCACCCATTTGAGTGAAGAAGGAGAGGCAGGGATATATAATGGCACTTTCTATGCAGCATCTCAATCCTCAGAACAACTCTAGGATAAGTAAACTTATCCCCATGTCCAAGATTAGAAAACTGAGGCTCAGAGATGGAAAGGAAGTTATCTAAGGTCACGCACTTGAGCAGCAGAGCTGGTCTGCCTGATCCCAAGCCCGTGTGATTTCCACTAGAAAAGAATAATTCAAAAAGTAACAGATATCAAATTCCCAAACCATAAATACTTGTAACATTTACCAGAGAGTTAACATTTGGGGTAAGAAATGTCATAACCCAAAAAGCAAATATCTACTTCCTTGCACGGAGGAATGCTTGAAAAGATGTATTAAAAAAAAAAATCCTGGGAAACTTGAGACCTTCCAGTCTAATACTCACAAACTTATTGTTCATCATATTTCCCACTCCTGCTTCCTTATATTAGTTCCTTAATTAACTATATATTAATGTCCAGGGGCCATTATGATTAAATAAAGGCTAAGGCATCACTGGGGCGGGAAGGGGGAGGAGGTTCTATGTGCCAAGATTCAGGGCTGGAGCTGTCATCGCTCACCAGCATGTTTTCTTCTGAAGTCAATACGTTGTTCCATTTCAAACATGCTTAAAGAAAACACGAATTGATTTATTTGCAATTCTGAACTACTTATCAAATGGTAATGATCACTGTGTGGTAAAACACAGGCTGAAAATATGCTATGCAATGCTTAGTCATTCTGTTGATGGGACTAATAATGCTCCCTCTCCCCACTCCCCCCCACCCCCCTCCCCCTGTCTCTCTTGCTGTAGTTCTATAAGGCTAAGCAACCCAGAAGGGGTCTGTGTGAGTGTGGTCAGTTTGGAAGACTCCAGAGAAAGCCCACATCTACCCAGTACCTCCCTTTCATTCATTAACCCACCAGGGGCCAAGACTAATTAGATCAGCCTGCTCATTTTGAGCTGATAATTGATTTAAATAGGTTGCTCATTTAAAATAGAAGAAAAGCCTGCTAAACATTTGGTGCTTGGATTTTTTCCCCCTCTTTCCCTGCAACTTTCAATTGCTTGTGCAATGTAGCATAAAATGTAGAGGTCTCCCTTTTCTTTTCTCTCTCTCTTTTTAAAGGGGCCATAAAATTAATTACAATAAGTAGGCAACGGGCAGGGGCAGGGGGTTAACTGATGGCTCTAATGAACAGCCGAGCTTTGGGAAAGCTGGGCCACTCATGCTGTTTGTTGGCTGCAAGGGGGCCGTGGCTTCCAAGAGGAGCGCAGCCCAAAACCTTGCAATAGTCCTTCATACTGATCCTGTCTTCATGGCAACCAAAGTAGCTTTGCTAAGCTTCCAACAAAAGGCGCCTTCCTTTCCAAAGGTGGGAACATTCTGGAATTGTCTTCTTACCATTAAGCAAGAAAGGACTTTCAAGAGGACATTGCATGATATCCTCCCTCCCCATAGTCCCTAGTTTTCACACTTTTGGAGAGTAGGAAAGTGAAGGAATCACCCTGGCTCCACTCTGCATTCTGAAGACCTTTAGCTTCTCAAAGGGTCTTTCATGACTCTTCCCGCATCACACTGATTTATTTCAAGTGTGGATCAGAGAAGTTTAGACTAGGCTCCTCTTTAGAAACTAAATTGTCCTGCTAGTTTATACTGTTCGGCTGACTGTATCCCTTTGACACAATGAAAAGGGCTTTTGTCTGCAGCCTGGAGGGCAAGAGGTGGAAGCGACACTTGTAATTTGCTCTGTAAAATTTTCTTGCAGTGTTTCCTGTCATTGAGAGAAGGGAGCACAGGGCCTGGTGAAGGGAGCTGAGCAGTGTTGCAAGATCCTTAAAGGTAAATAAAATTATCACAAATCGAAAAGGTACTCTTCCCCTAAAACTGCAAAAACTATATGTTAGAAGTACTGCACTTCCAACTCAACAAAATAGCCTATTTGGTGTAAGAAGGACATGGCCCAGACAGATAAGCCTGGGTTTTCACCCAAATGTACTCACTTCCTAGCTCTGTGTAAGTCCCTTATTTTCTCTAAAACTAAAATTTTTTTACCTGCAAAATGAAGACACTGAAATCTATTTGAGAGGGGTTGTATCATAAAGGTTAGAGACCAGGCAACAGTCTAGCACAGGGCCTGGCTCTACCAAGCACTCAAGAAATATATGGTACATTCAGTCCTTTGTATCTGTAGGCTTGGAATCTGCAAATTCATCCAACTGCAGATTGCAAATAGTAAAGAAAAGAAAAAATAAATAGTAAAAAAACTATTTTCAGGATTCTTATTCTAAGTCATTTGGAGATGATTTAAAGTATATAGGAGCATTGTGTAGGTTATATGCAAATACTATACAATTTTACAGAAGGGAATTGAATATCTATGCAGCTTGGCAACCTCAGGGGTGTACTGAAACCAATTCTCCATGGATACCTAGGAAAGACTGAACCTGTAATGCAAAATATGGTTTCCTAATAATCAAGAAGTGTTGTTCACCTGGTTTTCTCATCTGTTTTGAGGCTGGGTATTTAGGAAGAAGATCACTCTTTGCCATGCTCAGGGCCAGCTTCCAGGGCATGGAACCCGAGCAATGGCACAGAGCCCCACACTCAGAGGGCTCACCATCCATCATTGTCTTAAAGTTCTTAATTTCTGAACAGGTAACTAGCATTTTCATTTTGCACTGGGTCCTGCAGTTTATGTCACCCCTCCTGTTTGTATATCCCCCCCCCCCCCGTGAATGCTGTAGAGGTCGTTCTTTATATTATGAAGAGCCACTTAAGTGGGGTCATGTCAATGTTGGTGGCACAATGCTTTCACACTTGTAAATCACATTCTTTCTGCCTCTTCAACAAATTAGAACCAGAGGTGTAGCCTTCTCAGTTCCTGTGGGCCCAGGGCCTGATTGCCATGAAAAACTATTCAAGAGCACATGCTAGTGGCCGAAGGTCAGAATCGCACCTCTGGGTCCCATTCACAGGTCCACCGAGAGACCACATGCCTTTCAGATGAAGATGGAGGCCCCACTCAGAAGATGACAACAAGCGCCCAGCATGCCTTTGTTAATTCAGTGTTCATGTGGCAGATCATTTTCACCATTAATGACATACGAATTTAGTTCCAGGTAATCTTTTTCAAAGCAACCAGTTGTGAAATATATTGAGAAAACACTGCCAATTTCCAATCCTAATGACAGAGACACTGAAGGTAAATAAGATGAATATTTATGGGACACCTGATTGCCTAAATGAGTTCCCTAAGGTATGAATAATTGAATGTGCATATGCTAATTAATTGGGAAAAGCCAGTAAGTAACTCCTTTTTACTTACATTAGCCTCATTTTATTTCATTTCTTACAAACTATTATGGTTCCCAGTTATTTCCTCTGCTTCAGTGAAGTTGAGTGTAATTGTGAGAATTTTTAATAGACATCGGGATTCTTAATTTCACTGAATGTACAAGCCAAGGTAAAATATGTAGTGATAGCTCTTAGAATATAGTTATTCAATTTTGCCTCACAATAAAAGCTATCATTCCCTGATGCCTACTGCCCACTAGTCTCTTCTACACATCTTCAATATTTAATCCTCACTAACCTTATGAGGTAGGAAATCATAGAATTATCTTTCTTTTATGGAAGATGCACAACAGTTCAGTGAGCTGCTCACGGTCATGTGGCTGTAGTACTGGGGCAGATTCAAAGTTGCCCTGCATAAAAATTGCCTTTCTAGAAAGAGAACCAATCTCTTACTTTGGCCATAATGATTGATAAACCATCCTTTCCTTACATGTTCCAAATGTGGTCCATCAGAACTTCAGAAAACTATCTATGATCATTCTCAAATAGGCACCCAAGTAAAACAATCATTTGTGCTTTTCTTTCTTTTAGTGTCATTATTTTTATAAAATAGATTTTATTTTTAGAGCAGTTTTAAGTTATAGAAAAAAATTGCACAGAAAGTACAGAGAGGCTTCCTGTGCTCCTTCTCCCCTCCACCTAACATTAACATCTTGCATTAGCATGGCACATTGTCATAAATGTTGAGCCAATATTGATACATTATCATTAACTAAGGTCCATTGGTGTTCATAACACATTGTGCAATTCTGAGTTTTGACAAGTGTAAACTGTCATATATATATATGTATATATATATATGAGCATATATATATATGTGATGACAGTATCGTACAGAACAGTTTTACTGCTTTAAAAATGCCTGCTACTAAAACCAATTCAGCCCTCTACCTACCTTCCTCCATTACCCAAAATCCTGGTGACAATGATCTTTTTACTATCTTTTCCAGAATTTACTATAATTGGAATCATCCAGTATACAGCCTTTTCAGATTGGTTCTTTCACTGAACAATATACATTTAAGCTTTACTCATTTTGGGGGGGCTTGATAACTCATTTCTTCTTTATCATTGAATAATATTTCACTGTATGGGTGTACGAAAGTATTTTTATTCATTAACCTATTGAAGGATATCTTGGTTGCTTCCAATTTTGGCAACTATGGATAAATTATGGTGTGAAAACTTTACCTTCTTTAGGTAATGCAAAACAGCATAATTTCTTAACTGGATGGCAAGGGTATGTTTAGATTTGTAAGAAACAGCCAATAAATCTTTCAAAATGAATGCAGCACGTTGCATTCACACCAGCAACGAACCAGAGTTTCTGCAGTTCCACGTACATCTTCACTGGCATTTGGTGTTGTCAGTGTTTTGGATTTTCATCTTTCTAATTGGTGTGGAAGTAGTATCTCATAATTGACCATTGTTTTTGTTTAACTAAGAGTAAGTAGCAGTCTCCAAGGTTAAATGTGTCCATATGCTGATATGGATAAGATATTCCGTTGGAATACAGAGAAAAACTGGCAACTACTGCTATTTTTAGTTATTTATTAAGTAAAATTTCTATTCTTTGTATGTATTCTTAGTGTATATAACATATTGTCATAGGAAATGTGGATATTCTGTAAAAAAAGAAAAACTTCCTGAGATTCACTAACCCCCATTTTTGAAGGGATAGGAGTTTACTGGGGATTGAACCCAGTACCACTTTATACTCAGGTTTACCACTGAGCTACATCCTCAGTCCTTTTTATTACTATTTTTTAAATTTTGAGATGGGGTCTTGTTAAGTTTCTGAGGCTGTTCTTGAACTCATGATTCTCCTGTCTTAAGCTCCCGAGTCAATGGGATTATAGGTGTGCACCATAGCACCTGGCCCATTATTTTAACTGGCAGAAGGACTCCATCAAAAAGGGACCCAACTATCCTAAAGAACCCCATAGCTTTCAAGACACTGAAGGAAGAGACCAATTATCTGTGGCAAAAAAATGAAGCTTAATTTTCATTCAACATTGAATGTAATGTTTACAAACATCTGTATTGTGTTTAAGCTGAAATTCATGCTATTTTGAATTGCATATTAGGTATATCCTGTGTGTTAGCTTTCTGTCACTGAGAACTACCTGAGAAAATCGACTTCTAAAAAAGGAGAGATTTATTTCGGCTCCCAGTTTCAGTCCCTGGTTGGTTGGCCCCATTGCTCTGGGTCTGTGATGAGGCAGCACATTGTGGTGTGAGCATGTGATGTAGCAAAGCTGCTCACCTCATGGTGACCAGGAAGCAAGGGGTTGAGGTCCCAGTACACCTGTTGAGGGCACACTTCCTACCTTCCTTCTGCTAGGCTCCTCCTCTTAAATGTTCCACTACCTACCAATAATGCCATCAGGACCAAACACCCAACACATGAGCCTCTGGGGGACATTCAAGATCCAAACCACAACCCCCAGAGTAGCAATCATCTGAATTCTTCTACAGGGAGATGAAGCATGCTGTGTGTTCAGAACATTGTCGGAGAGGTCTTAGCTTTCAAAATCATGTCCACTGCACTATTTCACTTCACACATCGACACCAGGTCTATTGCTGGTTTAGATTCCATTTTGAAATGCATTTTGAGTGTGACAGAGAAAACCAAGGTATCAAATTGATACTTTTATAAAGTTGGTCCTATTATTATCATCATTTTATAGATGAAGAAACTGAAGTTAGAGAATTTAAATAGCCCACCCAATGACTCCTTGGTAAATAATGGTTCACACATAGGTTTAGATTCCAGAGCTTAAATTCTTACCCCTTGGATAACTATTCCTAAATATGCATGCTATCTGAGGAGGCCCGTGTCTACAGCATGTCCAGAAAAAGAATATAGAGAAAGTTGTCCAGTTTAGCAAAAAGAAAACCAAATTGTGGACACCAGCATCAGTGTATACCTGGATTTTAAATTGCAAATATATTCATTTTTCCAAAGCAACATGTCTTCAGGGCAGATGCTGGCAAATATTCTAATTGATACCCATTCTGAATGTTTGATGAGAAATAATGAATATTGTCTTACATACAAAGATCTGAACCAAGGAGACTTTATCTGTAAGAATATCACTTTTCACATCATGAAGGTAGCATGAAAGCCTTCACACAGAAACACACACATACACATACACACGCACACTCACACACACACACACACCAAGGAACAGTTGATTCAACCAGTAAGAGAAAAAGTGTAAATATAGAAACTATTAATGGTTCTGACTCTTTAAACCCTAACACTGGAAAGTGCTGTCATTTTGGTCTTAGAACTATATAACATTAACAACAAGGCCAAACATCTTAAGTAGGATTTTTTCCCTCCCTTTTTACTTACTTTCCTCCCCTTTGTTCTTCCTCCCTCTTTCCCTTCCTTCTTTCTAAAATAATACCAATTTGTCAGGATTACCTAAATAAGATAATTCTAGAACCAGTGGTCAAGAATAATAGTTTTGAAGAAAGTCAAGGAGGAAAGTCTTATACTTCGCAAAACTATATGATGTCATTTCCTGAGATATCTAATTAATAGCTGGTCTGAGCTCAATTGTAGCTTTGGCTCTGCTCTAGAAAACTCAGTGAGGTACTGTAGCCTCAAAGACAACCCACAGTGGTCCTCACCCTCTAGTATTTTTGCACCATGAATTTCTCTTTTGGGCTAGCCATTGTGCTCAACAGAATAAGGAAAGTGATAGTTTGATTCTCTAGGGTGGTTTGCAATAGGTGACGGAAATTTTCCCTCACATTCTTGGATCTTTTGCTCACCATATGTTACTTTGTGAAGTAACACAATAAACCTCCAGAATGACCTACCTGGAGAGGAACTGAAGCTCCTCAACTCCTACCAACAACCAGCCACATGAGTGCATCATCCTGGAAGTGTATCCATCAACCACAGTCAACTCTTCAGGTGATTACAGCCCCAGCTGATATCTTACTCCTACCTCATGAGAGATCCCAACACGGCCATGCCCCCCCTTAATTTCCAACCCACAGAAACTATGGAAGATAACAAATGACTACTGTTGTTTTAAGTTACTAAGTTTTAGGGTGATTTTTTATATAGTATTAGGTAACTAATGCTCTCAGTAAGCCTGGAAGTTTGGTCAAAAATACAAAGGATCTGGGAACTGGGGATGTGCCTCAGTGGTAGAGTGTGGGCATAGCATGTGTGAGACTCTGAGTTTGATTCTAAGCACAAGAAGAAAGAAAGGGAAGGAAGGAAGGAAGGAAGGAAGGAAGGAAGGAAGGAAGGAAGGAAGGGAGGGAGGGAAGTGGGGGGAGCGGGAGGGAGGAAGGGAGAGAAGGAGGGAGAGGGGGAGAGAGAGGGAAGAAGGAAAAAAAGGGCAAGAAGAAAGAGGAAAAGGGAAGGAAGGAAGAAGGACAAAAATACAAAGGTTCTAAGTGTATCAGTAAGCTCATAGGGTCCAGGTTACTTAGCAGATGATTGTTTGATGAGAGCATTGACACACGTGGAACCCTTACTCTGCCACAAGTAAATGAAGTAAGGAGTGTTCTAAAGACTGTAGATGAGATTGTCTAGTTCAAACATCAAATGTCAACACAAAGTGAATGCTGGAAAAAATAGCTGAACTAAGGAATGACTAAATTAATGTGAAGCAAAGTGGAAACTGTTAATGCTGTTAATGCTTTTCCAGTACTCCTGAGAACACGATACATTATCAGGTTAGTAAAAAGAGAAAGAAAAAGAAAAAAAGGTCAGAAACATGAAGCAACTCTGAGACTATTCAAGTTTTAACAACCAAGCATTTCTCCAAATCTCTGTTCCTCAGACAACATTAACAAAGCCATTCTATTGCTCTGAAGACAAAAGTGTCTGTGGGATAGAGGAGGGAGGGCTAGTTGAAGGGATCAGAATGAAATAGATATATCTGTTGGACTTAGTAGGCAGACTCCTAATATCTTTTCCCAATGGGAGAGAGGCAGATCACAAAGTTGGTTTACTAACATGAGGATACCAGGATCTAAAGCAAGACCTGACCAGAGGAATACTAGGTGAAGCCACTTGCCCATGTGACAATAGCAACAACAACAATAATAACAATAATTTTTCTCATTTACTTCTCACTATATGGACAAGCACTGTTCTCATCCCTTTATAACTTTATAACTTCAAATCATTGTATAAGTTTGCTATCATGACTTCCTTCTTTCGAGCTTTGACTACATCCCAATGTCTAAGAATATCTTCCTTAAAAGATGCATGCCTACAGTGTTTCAGGAGATGTGCCTCATGTTACGCCCACTAGCATTATCACACACAGTTGTGCAGATTGTGCTCATCTATATGTATCAACCTAATTTCACAGCTTGACATACATCATTCTCTCAAAAATCCATGCCAAAATTACTATCTGTATTTTACATAGCAGCTTGAAAACACACAGGTGAAACACTTAGGCAGAATCTAATATTCAGAATTTTAGACTCAAAATATAGCCCATTTCCTCCCTTGCATGGAGAAATTAATGAAAAACAAAGACATGGTATAGAAAGAGACTTATTTTAAATAGTTTATAAGTAGTTTATAAGATAGATAGTTTATAAGATTAGCTACATAGGTGAAAATTGTTTATAGTCCAATCACTCGTGAAAATAACTATTAACTCGTTCTCTCAGATAAAGGATATACACATGCTAGATAACCATTGTTCCTGCTCATCCTGCCTCTCCATGCAAACTTAGTGACTTAAAAGAACAATAACCATCTTTTTGTTTATTTATGATTCTGCAGTTTGATTCGGGCTGTGGGGGAGGCTAATAGCTAGTGTTAGCTGGCCTCATCCAAATGCTCTTTGCTCTGACCATGCAAATGGGTATAATGTGTGGGACAGCACTTGGCTGAGGCTCATCTTGGATGCTTTGGTGCTTTGGTACTTAACCTGAGAGTCTTCAAATGATGACTAAATTAAAAGTTAAAAGTGGAAGCTACAAGACCTTCTAAGACCTCTGCTTTGTAGTTCCAAGAACACCCGTTCAACAGCATTCTGTTGGTCTGAGCAAGTTACAAGACTATCTTAAATCAAGGCAGGAGAAATAAATCTCTCAGTGGAAGGAGAAGAGGGTATGGATGACAAAAAATTCTGATTGGCCATCTTTGAAAATGGTCTGCCATATTAAATCCATGGCAGCAACATTTCCTCTCTGTTTCACATGTGAACTGCATGCCCCTCTCGCAAAGTCTATTCCATTATGGTGGCAGGCCAAAGTTCATCTCTCATCTGTATCAGATTCAAATGTATATGAGGCTCCGACGTGCAACATTCTCGATTTAGATTATCTGTAAACTAAACAAACAAGTTATCTGACCTGAAATGCCACATAAAATTTTGAGGCATAAATTGGATAACTTCAGTAGATACTCTCATTAGAAAAGGAGGAAAAGGTAATCATGTCAACAAAATGGTTGATTAGAAAATTCCCCCCTTGAAATATAAAAATATAACCAGAAACTGACTGAACTAAACTTATATATAGGAGCTCTGAGGAAAAATGTAAAAACTCTACAGTGACCAAGAAAATGCCTAATAAAGAAAAGGCCACAATGGATCCAAGATGGCAGACTAGAGGAAGGCTGCCTTCCTACTTGCTCCGTGGATTCCTACTTGCTCGGGATTCAAACAGCAGGAATATGACTCTCAACGAGATTTTATATTCAAAGCACATATAAGGGGTCCCCAGGTGCCGCTCCAGAACCAACTCAGCCGGGCTGGGCTCGGCCCGCCGCGGGCAGCTACCATTCGGAAGCGCCAGACCCTGCAGCTGCTTCGGAGCCACCGACCTGGGTCTGCGCCAGCCAACAAGTGAGTGCGGGTCCCCAGTAGCGCTTTGGAGTAACTGGCCGCGGCTCCGGCACCAGCCGGTGGCCTCCCAGGCAGAGACCGAGCATCTCAGGCTACCTGGGGCATCCAGAGGCGTCCGGGAAACTCTGGGATCGTGGACTCTGGCGGGGAGTTGGAACTACCCCATGCCATTTTGGTGGCTTAACTGGCAGAGAAGGCCCATTACCAGCTTCCTGGGGCCTACAGCTGCGTCATGGGAACTCCAGCCGGGAAACTCTGGGATTGCAGTCTCTGGCGGGGAGTGGAAACTATTCTGCGCCACTTCCGCAGCTTCCCTGGTGGAGAGTGCCCATCTCGGGCTTCCTGGGCCCTCCAGCCACACCTGGAGAGGTTGACCCGAAGCCCCTGGGATCACTGACTCTGGCTGGGAGCTGGAACTGCTCTGAGTTTGGCGGCTTCCCTGGCAGAGCGGGTCCATTTCCAGCTTTCTGGGGACGCCAGCTACCTCTGGGGAGCTCCAGCTGGGAAACTCTGGGAACGCAGTCTCTGGTGGGGAGTGGAAACTATTCTGAGCCACTTCCGCAGCTTCCCTGGTGGAGAGTGCCCATCTCGGGCTTCCTGGACCCTCCAGCCGCACCGGGAGAGGTTGGCCCGAAGCCCCTGGGATCGCTGACTCCAGCGGGGAGTTGGAACTGCTCTGAGTTTGGCGGCTTCCCTGGCAGAGGGGGTCCATTTCCAACTTCCTGGGGCTGCCAGCAGTGTCAGCAGTGTCTGGAGTGATCTGGCAGGGAGCTTTGGGCCTTTGGCAATAGCTTACAGTGTCCCCAGGAGAGAGCAACCACCTGCCACTGCCTGAACCCCCAGCAAGGAGTTCAGGTCAGCCTGGGCTCTCAAGCCCAGTGTCTCCATCAGTGAGCACAGTTCTGTGACACCACCCCAACTTGAACTAGTGCCGAGGCGCACACCCAGGCCCGGAGTCTACCACCTTGCTGTATCTAATTGTCTATCAACACTAGGCTGCCTCTGCCCAGAAGCATTGATCATTCCCAACCTGGAGGTAGTGGGACAGCACCTTTCTTGGGTCACCGCTTGATCAAACACCCCTCAAGCAACAGAGGGGAATATACACGAGCACCATGAGAAAACACGGGAAGAAAGTGTCCCAATTAAACCTAGATGATACATCAAGGGAACCCAAAGACAGCATGGTAGAAGGAATGACAGAAAGGGAGTTCAGAATGTTCATAATTAAAGTGATCCGAGAAGAGAATGATGTGACGAGAGAGCAGATTCAGGCTATGAATAATCAGCTAATAGAGCAATTGCAGGAAGCAAAAAATTACTTCAATAAAGAGATAGAAATTCTGAGAAAAAAACAAACAGAAATTCTTGAAGGAAACAAGGAAATGAAGGAAACAATAAACCAAGATAAAAACTCAATAGAAAGCATAATTAACAGAATAGATCACTTGGAAGATAGAACCTCAGACAATGAAGACAAAATATTTAATCTTGAAAACAAAGTCAAACAAACAGAGAAGATGGTTAGGAATCATGAACAAACCCTCCAAGAAATATGGTACATCATGAAAAGACCAAATTTAAGAGTAATCGGGATTGAGGAAGGCGCAGAGATACAAACCAAGGGTATGAATAATCTATTCAAGGTAATATTATCAGAAAATTTCCCTAATATGATGAATGAGATGGAAAATCAATTACAAGAAGCTTACAGGACACCAAATGCACAGAATTACAACAGATCCACACCAAGGCACATTATAATGAAAATGCCTAATATACAAAACAAAGATAGAATTTTAAAGGCGGCGAGAGAAAAGAATCAGATTACCTACAGGGGGAAACCGATACGAATATCAGCAGATTTCTCAGCCCAGACCCTAAAAGCAAGAAGGGCCTGGAACAACATATTTCAAGCTCTGAAAGAAAACAGATGCCAACCAAGAATCTTATACCCAGCAAAACGTACCTTCAGATTTGATGATGAAATAAAATCCTTCCATGATAAACAAAAGCTTAAAGAATTCACAAAGAGAAAGCCTGCCCTACAGAACATTCTCAACAAAATATTCAAAGATGAAGAAATGAAAAATAACAATCTCAGTCATCATGGGGAGGAACTACCCTAAAGAAAGAGTCCATCAAAGGAGAAACAAAGTTAAACTAAAAATCCTAAAAAAGCTAAAATGACAGGAAATACAAGTCATATCTCAATAATAACCCTGAATGTAAATGGCCTAAACTCATCAATCAAAAGACATAGACTGGCAGACTGGATTAAAAAGAAAGACCCAACGATATGCTGCCTTCAGGAGACTCATCTCATAGAAAAACATGCCCACAGACTAAAGGTGAAAGGTTGGGAAAAAGCATACCATGCACACGGACTGAGTAAAAAAGCTGG
>JAJEJO010005562.1:611-15021 GCA_020662805.1 Glaucomys volans
AAAAAAAAAAAAAAAAAAAAAAAAAAAAAAAAAAAAAAAAAAAAAAAGAAAGTATATGACTTCAAGTGGCCCCTTCTAATTTATTTTCATGCTAGCTTTTCTTCCAATGTTTTATGTAATATATTGCTGCATAATTTCAAATGCATTTGAAAAATATTTTAAAAAGGTGGATAATAGTGTGTGCCTTTATTATTGATTATCAGTTTACATTAGCTTTTTATTTCCTTTTTATGTCTCTACTACAATGGGAAGAAGGTTAAGTTTAAATCTTAGGCTTCTGAAGCCTCTGATTCATATATGTGGCTTGAACACCCTGGACATTAATAGCCAAGTGTCAGCCAATGCTTTTGCAGATAGTTTTTACTCATAAGCTGCTATGCGCCATATTCCCTATTTGTGACCTCTCAATTCGCTCTGATAATCAATAGACAGTATTGTCTTCCAGCATTTCTGGTCAGTAGTAGGCCTGTATAATTTCTCTCTCATACTTTCCTTCATCTTTCCAAAATTTATGGAAAATAGAAAAAGAAATAATCATTAAGTGGTAAAAATGGATCTAATATGTATTAAGAAAGACTGTTTTCTAAATCTTTACAGCTAAAAACAGTTTTATGGTAAGTTTCAAAATTAGGAGGAGATTTTAGCATTATGCATTTCTTTGGTGGCTTCATTAATAGTGGATTTATGATGTCTTTGGATTGCTTTCCAAGCTCTTTCTAGTTTCTTTTAAGATTCAGTGAGGGGCTAGGGATTTAACTCAGAGGTAGAGCACTTGCTTTGTATGTATGAAGCCCTGAGTTATATTCTCAGTACTGCCAAAAAAAAGATTTGATGGAGAAAATAAAGATATATATATATATCTTTATATATAATTTATAAATTGTATATATACATATATGTACAAATAATGCATATTACATTACAAATGATGTATTTTTTAATTCATGCATAGAGAATATAAGACTTTAAATTAAAATGTAAATCACCTTCTTTAGAATTCTTTCTGTTTATCTCTAGCATGTTTTATTCATCTTAACACTTTACCCCAATGTCTGGCACATATTTAGCACTCAAAAAAGATTTTTAAATGAAGGCATTTGAACTGAAATAGCATAAATTAATTTACTCCATTATCCATTTATTGTTTTAAAAGGTTTTTTTAAACATGTTTTTTTCCATTTTTAAAGACAGAACAGAAATTTTAAAATGAAAATAGAATATTAATAAGGACCATAGCAAAATTATCTAGTCCACCTTCTTCAGCTTTTAGATAAAACTGACAATGAAGAAATTACCAATGGCAATCTAACTTACTTCAAACTCTTAGATGTACTACTAATCTATGTCATTTATTGGGTTCAAATATTTGATTTAACTAATATGTATTAATAATGTATAATAATAAAAATACTGTAATAAGGACTGGGCTTTAAAATAAAATATTTTATCTACAAGAAGTTCACAAACTCTGGAGTAGTATATGACAAACACTAGAATTTGATTCGCAAGCTCAAGACCAGAGTCTGAGCTGGGGACTGGACTGACTTGGAGACTTATTGATTTGAGGGTCATTAGCATCCATTCATTACAACTGGAGACCTGTAATAAATGTGATCAGCGAAGAACAGGAATAAAACAAAAGAACCAGTAATTCACTGTGATCTATTTATACAGGTACATAACATAATACATTTCCTCCCCTTTCCTATCCCTTCTCCATCTTCCCCAATCTCCTTCTACTCCATTGATTTTTCCTCTATCTTTTTGATAACCCAACCCTACTTTTCCCCCTTACTTTGCTCTAGCTTCTGCATATGAGATAAAACATTTGATCAAATGAGTGAAAGATAGACCAGTGGTCTAAAGAGGGGAAGGAAGAAAGGGAGGGAAAGTAGGGGCACTGAGGTCCAAATGGAGTAAATTAAATTCCATGTATGTTTGGGAATGTCAAAATGAACCCAACTTTTGTGTTCAACTATAATGCACTAATACAAGAAAAAAAGAAAAATAATAAAGAAATATTAGAACTGAAGATGAAATCTTGATGGAAATTTATTCCCTGCTGAATCATGTAACAGGAAAATTGGAAGACAATAGCACCTTGAAAATCAAGGGACATGGGAGAATCAAGTAGGAAGTGATAAGTGGTTTTATACATACAAATCCACAGTGAGGGTGAAAGACTAAACAACATTAATAGCAAAAATAAACATTGAAATCAAATTCAGAATCAATGGAGATTCTTGCAAAAGCACCTCTGCTACCAAGGGAGGTGTATATTAAGGGTCACAATGAAGATTGCAAATGATTTTGAAAAACAGACAAGTGGTAATGTTTGAAACTGTAAAGTCCCCCCAAAACTCAAGGGCCAAGCTTGATTCACTTTGTAGCAGTGTTCAGAGGTAGGACTTGGGGAGGTGATTGGATTATAAGGACCCTAACTTCATCTGTGGATGGGTCCATTGCTGGATTGATAGCTAAATGGGCTATTGGAAATTAATGGAGACTTTAGGAGGGGGACCTAGTTGGAGAAAATAGGTCACTGATCACATGCACTTCTACCCCTGGATAAGTTTGATTGGATTTAAAGTACACATATCTTAGCTGTAATCAGTTTCTCCTTATAACTTTTTGCAGGATAGGGGAAAAATTTTTTTTCTTCTGTTTTTCAAGCTGAGGCTTTTCATGAAAGAAAGATTAATGAGCAAAAAAATACCAATTTATTTAGTGCAAGTTTTATGTTATGTGAGTACCTTTGTGAGGAAATGAAGAACCAAATAAGTTGACTAAACCTGAATGTTTTGATACAAGTGTTTTGACAAAGAGTATAAAGTCATGGAAAACGTGAGCTGAGAGTGGTAAATTGGGGGAAACCTAACAGGGTCTGTTCACTCAGCACCTCATGGCCACCCTCCATCTTCAGACATGAGGATGCTTTTTTCCTCTGGAAATAGAAAGGAAACCTCTCGTGAGTTTCTCATGATTTGCTTCAAAAGAAGTTCAATGAGTGCTTCTTGGACCTGCCATTACTCAAATTCCTTCAGTTTTAAAATACTCATTTTGGATCAAGGCATCAGATTTGGGGGTAATGTTCTGAATTTGGTTATTTCCCCATGTGAAACTTTCTCCAAGAGTTTTCATTATGGAAAAACCAAATTGTCATGTTGTCCCTTATCCCCTTGGACCAGTCTCAGTCTTGAGAATAGGTCAGTTTGAGATAGGAATTTAGAATAAAGAGAGAAATAGTGAATCCTAAAGGCAAAGCATGCAAGCCATTGAGATGCAGAAAGCTCAGGTGTAAATCTTAAGCAACAGGCCTTTGGCCCATGTCATTGTAAAATGAGGGAAATACAGAAGTGCAGGGAAAATAGGCACAAAACTGTGCAACTCCACCCTGGTTCCTCCTTCAGTCTGGCTCCTGATACAGTCATTCTATAAATATTGGACCCATAACCATAGACGCGACTTCTTGCTCTTGAGATAGCCTGCATTCTCCCTTGAATGTGCATCTACCTTCCTAAATAAACCTCTGTCTATGCCTTTGTCTGACTTGTGATGAAATTCTTTTCCATCAGGTAGGCCAAGAACCCCACTGGTCCTGAAATGAATTTCCTCTCCCCACTGGGAACTCTTTGGACCCTTCTCTGGAAACATCTCTTTTCCCTGTGACTTCAATACTTGCGTCTTATTTCTGGAGCCAGTGGTGTGGGTGACAGTAGGGTGCCCACAAAGTTAGGACTCTGGTAAGAGAATAAGGCAGTTAAAAGTGGGCATTTCCATGAGAACAAGAGAATCAGAAGTTTAATGGTCAGAGCAAACCCTTACCTCTACTTTCAAGTCCAGAGTGTAGACCAAAAGATTTCTGGAAGTTGAGCTTGATGTATCCTTAGATGGTGGAGTTTGAAGAGCAATGGCCAAGCAGTGAATTTTCTGGTTGACCTCTGGTGATGTCACTGTCACATAGTATGGCAGTGCCCAGCATTAGCTTGCAGGGCTTCTTGAGACATTTCATTAAGGATCTGGGCAGTCAGATTGTAGCTCTCAATGGTGCCAAATTAGAAGAAGGAGAGAGTAATGTAAATGTTAATTTTATAACTAGATTTTGTAGATAGGAGGTAGGTGAATGAACTGAGCAGGACCCAGTCTCATTTATGAGTGCGTAACAAAACTCCAAATACAATGAATAGGGGAAATAGAATCAATGAACCCACAGGGCATGCTATGATTTTCCCCAGAAACATAAGTTTTCTCCCTCCAATCACCCCATTTCTATTAAAGATAATCAAAGTAGGACTGATTTGTTTGTAAAGTAAGTCCAGTTTTACTCTTTACACTTGGCCTGGTTATTTACATATGCGCACTAGGGATGGCAATTGATCACCTAGTTTTGCTCTTCAGTTTGCTTTGTTGGAACTTTTCTTAGGAAATTTTAGATTGGACTTTTAAAAGCCCTTGGAAATTCGAAAACCTAGCTAGGAATATGACAGTAGACTTTTCCTACAACACATACAGATTTAGGTAAATTCTTCTCAAAGTCTGCAACATACCCTAAAGTTGTTGAGCCTGTTGGGAAGTGCCCTTACTCAGCTATAAGATCAGGGGATGTATAAACCAGGTCATGGGCCAACTGAAAAAAAAAACAAAAAACGTTTTATTCAAAAAGGCCTCAAAAATCATAATTCCTCATTAGTTCCCTCAGGCTGGTGGAATTTATTTTTGTTCTGATCGATCTTAAATTAGGAGTTCCATAAACTGATCAAATTCTCTATTAAGAGTTCTGGAAATTTCTGTAGGTGATTGAAAACACTTTCAGAGAATTATAGTAAAGCAACAAAAGTCTTAAAAATAGTCCTGGCTAAAGAGTTAATAAATCATTATATTTGGCATGCAACGTTTTAAGATAACTGGAATTATAAGGGACCATATGGACAAATTATAATGGCAAATTTATAGGAATTTCAGACAATTTCTGAAATACATATGGGTGACATATACCTTACAAATATAACATGAAGGTTTATTATCACTTGTTTGATAATGCTTATCAAGTAGCTTAACATATCAAAAAAAAAAATCTAATTGGTTTACTATCTCTCTTTTTACAAGGTAGAAGAGAAATTCTTTTGAGATTTTTTTCTAGGCATCCTAAGAAAAATCTCAGTTGGTCTGAGTTTAGAAAAACTATTTGATTTGGGAAGTTTGTAAAACAATATTAAAAGGTTTGAAAACTTGATTAGGTAGAATCACAGCTTTTTATTAAACAATAATCATAATTTAACCAAAGGGACAATTAAGTATTTTAAAGGCAAACAGAAAAAAATTACATAGTCACAAAAACAAAACAAAAATCTTACCTCTTTCAATATGGAAAAGATTATGTTTTTCCTCAGTCATCAAAGATCTGACAGAACATGAAAGGCCAGGAAACACTCTGATACAACACAGAATTCTTGCTTCTTAGGTAAATTATTTACTGGTAAATAAAAAAATCTTTGAAAATAGTACAACCAAACTTGATCCTTTTAACAGAGAAAGAAAATTAAGTTCTAGTTTGTGCAGATGCACTATTGATATTAAAGCTCATTTAAAACCTTACAATAAGTTCATTTATTTTCTTAGCCAGCTTAACTACCTGAGATAAGATCTCTTTTTTGGCAAATCTTGTACAACTTTGTATGCAAGATTTGTCCTTATTCTCACTCCAGAATAACGAATCATTCCACTTTAGGATAAAATTGCTCTTGAGCCCCCTCTCCCTCTTAACAGAAATCTAATTTTCAGGTCTTGTTTAATTTTCCCTTATCATAAATACAAGCTATGATTCTCACATACCTTGTATGCAGTTATTTTCTTTATTCTTTTTAGTAGTTGTATTTCATATATTGATAACAATGTTTAACCCTTAGTAACCTTTGTTTCACAGAGAATATGAGGAAGAAGACAATTGTGAATTGTTGGCCATGTACCAGAATTCCATAGCAGATGAGCAAATTTTAGGAATTTGAATATGTTACCTCACATTTCTTACAGACATATGCCTTCTCATTGTATAATTTTTCCTGTTTATTAAACAGAGTCAAATATATTTAGCTTCTCTATACTGTATAAAAATAAGATGGCAAAAATATATAAAGTCATGCTTAGCAATTAATGTTTCAGTAGAACTTAAGAAATGACCCCAACATTTAATGAATATCTATTCCTTAATTTATCATAACTTCATTATTATTTATTTATTTTGGTACTGGGGATTGAATCCAGGGGAACTTTACTACTGAGCCATATCCCCAGTTCTTTATTTTTTATTTTGAGATAGTATCTCACTAAGTTGCTTAGAGTCTCACTAAGTTGCTGAGGATGGCCTTGAACTTGTGATCCTCCTGCCTTAGCCTCCAAGTGGCTGGGATTACCACGTACCTCCCCCACAATAAATAAATTTATGAAGGATGTGAATTGATTTTTTTGTGTGTGTGAAAGACCCCCTTGGAAATATCAGGAAGCAATTTGTTTCCCCAAACCCTCCTTTTTCTCCTCTTTGTTAGGAGACAAGAATTTTCTTCTTCAAAGTTTGCATTTCAAAGAAATTTCTTACATCTACAAGTAAGAGACAGAGAACATAAGTTTTCTCTCAAAGGAATTCAGGAAAATATTTGCTTATTACCAGACATCTGGGATGGTTATTATTAACTTTTCCTTTTCTTTAAGTATAGTGCAATCCAGTGAATTTTTATGGCTTGAGTCAATACATCTGTAAAGCACCTTGCAAGTGAATGTCTAGAGCCTAAAGGATTTGATTATAGTTTAAAGAAGTGAATTTTATAAGGGACATTAAAACAACCTTCTGGGTGCTCCTGGGGCCATTGTCAAATAGTCCAGGAGTGCCTGGTGTGGTCGTGCATGCCTGTAATCCCAGAGGCTCAGGAGGCTGAAGTCGGAGGATCACAAGTTCAGGGTCAGCCTCAGCAACTTAGTGAGACCTTTTCTCAAAATTTAAAAAAATAAAATAAAATAGAATAAAAAAGAACTAGGGATGTGGCTCAGTGTTTAAGCACCTCTAGTTTCAATCCCTGGTACCAAAACAAACAACTACTACTAATAATAATAACTCATGAATATTCCAAACCAAGTTCACAAGAGTCACAACCCAAGGACTTAATTCTTACAAGTTTTCTTTTTCTCCTCCTAATCTAAATTTGGGAAGAAAAGTGATAGACTTTTACCATTAGACTAGACCCTGTAGATAGAAATCCAGGAGACTGATTTTGGTAAGAAATTTCACCTCTGCCTGACTTTGTCAAAGACCTCAGATTTCAGCTGCATCTTCTGGACTGAGCAAAACATCCTAAGGAATCTCATTTTTGTCACCAGAAACTATAGGGAAGAAAAAAATTATCTTCCTTCCATCCTTCTAGATCCTAGACAGGGGCCTGTAACAAAGGATAGAGTATGAAGAAAAAAGTATGCAAATTTACTAAACATCAATTTTGTATGAATGGGCACCTTCAGAAGGAAATGAAGCCTTAAGGAAATGGTTAACCCTGAGTTAAAACCAGTCTGAGAAAGAGTAGAAAGTCATGGGAAGATATGGTAGGACCAAGGGTTTTGAGTAGTAAAACTGGGAGGATCTTAACAAGGCCTGTTCCTTTAGGTACCTCATGGCCATCCTCCATCTTCAGACAAGGGTGCTCCTTTCCTCTGGTGTAAGAGGGACACCTCTCACATTGTGATACAGGGTCCTCTGAGTGCTGAAGAGTTCTTGTCTTGCACACCCAAACAATGAGAAAGTGAGAATTCAGTAGCAGATTTATTAGAAGCAAGTAAGGAAACTAACTCCCACAGCATCAAAGAGGGTGCCATTGGTGGCTCTCTGTCTAGGGGTGCTTATGATATTTTGATGAGAACTAACCTTTCATTGGAGAGTCTTTCTTGATCTACTTTTCTGACTCAATTGAAAGTGTACAATTTTAATTTCTTATTTCCATAATGGGATGGTTTAATGCATTTGTTAACCTGAATTTGTCCTATACTTGTTCCTTAAAATAAAAGAATTGCATGGGTTCAAAACAACTCTCTGAGGTTGACAAATGCTTGGGTAGCCCAGGAAACATGGGGCAACAAGAGAATGTATGGGCATCCAAACATGAATCAGGCCTTCCAGTCAGGCAGCCAAAACCAAACAAAACAGACTCTAGCTTAAGTTTTAATCTGGGGTGATAGTCCTGCCTCAGCATGAGGTTATCATGACCTTTTTAGGGGAGGTTCTCCTTCAGGGGAAAGAAGGAGAGGAGAGGGCAGGGTCTTTTCCTGCACCTGCAACTTCTCAAATTCCTTCAACTTAAAAGAATCAATAAGCCAAGGTCCATATTCTGGGGGTATCATGTTATAAACCCCATCAATTTTAAAGTTTGGATATAAATAAAGCATTTCTGAAGTCCAGCATACACTCAAATTCTGCCAGAGCCAAGTCAGAGAATCTTTGTTCATTTTTACTTTCCTCACAAGACATGAAAAGCAGGATTCTGCAAAGGGAAAATAGAAGAGCTCTTAAGCCAAGTATAGATGCTAAGGCTGATAGAGAAGAGGAAACATGGAGGGAAGAAATAAACTTAGGACTTTCTTTGGTTTTATATTCTTGCTCAGTTTCTGGCATTGCAAATTCTTATTTGAAGGTTCTGGCACAAATATTGTTAGGGGGCTCTAAGGAAAATTCTGTTTTGTAGTTTTTGAGTTGTTTAAATATTTTAGAATTCAGAAAGGTTTTTGTTTTGTTTTGTTTTGTTTTTTTGTTTTAATTTGCAATACATGTTTCTTCTTGCATCAAGGGAATGATTTGGGATCTGATATTCCATCACTTGTTCCTGTCTCAGGAACATGCTTTTCTCTGTGGCTTAGAGACACCTGTTTTAGAATAGTCTTAAATAAGTCATCTCCCATAATTTGACCAAAGCAAAATGTTACCCTTGATAGGGGAAAGCCAGACATGAGAAGTGGAATGAGTTTAAGGGAATAATTCTGTAAAATGGGCCCCACATGTTTTTCCTTTTAAAAAGTAATTTTCCTAGCTTCAGTGGATAGGATATGTTACATTCCACAGCAAACTATCCGTTATCTGCAGGGAAAATGCAGGCTGCCCTGAAATGTCAATAAGAACACAAGTCACCCCGAAGGCAGGGAATTCTGTGATCCTTACACAGACCAGATTCCATAACTTAGAGCCATAAAAATCATTCTCCCTAACTATAAACCAGGTACCAATTAGAACCAATCAGCATGGACCAAAGTGATCTAGAGTTGTTGTGTGCAGTGGAGACTTCAAAGTCCTGTTGTCAGTCAAAAATCAAGAGATGGACCTGGGCAGGACTCTCTAGAAACTTCCTTGGGATCCCCAATAAAACTAGAGGGCAAGAGAGATGTGCAGTTCTTCCTTTTCATGAGGAAACCCACTTTCTTCCTTGAAAGTGTCCCCTTTCCCCTTTCCTGTCCTTTTTAATAAACTTATGCCTATAACTCTGAGTGACATATCTGAAATCTTCCTGGCATGCTTACAAGAATTGCAATTTGAAGGGGGCCTTCTTGCTGCCTCAGAAGGCCCCACTCCTGTAACACCCTCACCTAAAATGTCAGTTGCCCTAGATTGGCATGGTACTTGAGATGGGAGCTCTTGAAATGGCTGCTAAAGAGACCACTGCATGCTCATGTTAGAAGTGTTTCCAAATGTAGAAAAAAGCGACATATGTATTCGGATTTTTTATTAGTTTAGACTTCTTGTTAAAGAAAAAAATATTATAAAAATAGACAAAAAATAGATAATGTTTTATTCACCTAACATGAGAGCTGGAGGAGAAAACAGAGGTCACTGAATTCAGCAATTATAAAAATGAATTTAGAGGAATTCCTTTCTTTGGGGTCATTTTGGAAAAAGGCACAAGATGAATCAGTAGAGTCCCTGTTTCTTCAATTTTTGTCTCCTGTAGAGTTTCTGCATGTTTCTTTTTACATTCTGGTCTTCTTTATTACATGAGAATTAATAACAATGATTTAATCTAAATATTTTGTATTCCACAGATAGAAAATAAGTTTCTGTAGGAATGACTGATCTTTCCAAATCACAACTCCAGGAAAAGACCTAAATGAAAGTCAAATTAGAGTTTCTTGAGTTGGAATAAACTCTGCTTTTTCTTTTCCATTTCCTTTGTGTTGAAGGTCTAAGAAATCAATTAGAATGCCATCACAAGACACGAAAGACTGAAAAAAAATAGAAAAAAGGAAAGAAAAGGTTTATTAAAAGGATGAGATCATTGTTCAAAATCCTTCTCTACTGAATTTTGCCTTGGATACTTCTTCAACCTTTTGAGTATATTGTGGATATTGGAGAGATAATGTAATTCTTTTTCCAGAATCTTTGAGGTTATTAATTTAGATTGGTGTTTCTCAAACTAAGCATTATAGAAATTCTGGGCTGAATCATTTTGGGTTATTATTGTCCTGTGCACTGTAGGATGTTTAGCAGAATCCTGGGCCTCAGCACACTAGATTTAAGGAGAGATTCTCCCAGTAGTGACAATCAAAAACATCTCCAAACAATGCCCAATATCCACTGGGGGGCACCACTGATGTAGGTGATGTAGAACCTGGATCAGAATTGAGAGATCTACAGGAAGATGTCATACCATTATTAGTTTTTGTGGACAGACACTTTTTACTAGGCTTCAGGTAAAATAATTAGATATTTGAGACATTCTAAGGAAAATAATCAGGACATGAGGCAGGTGCGAGAGTCAAGGCTTAATGCAAATAGATGAAACAATCTGCATGTGAGTTGACAACCTGCTTGTGGATTCAGTGAGTCAACAAGAATACTATTATAATTAAATGTAATTCAACACTTTGCTAACTTCTTTATGTGGCCCTAGAAATATTGGGCAGAAAAGAATTAAATCTTTGTTCTTGACTTCTGGACAAAGCAGTCAATCTCTTGATCTGAGCATGATGATGATATGGTAGCCTTTCTTTAATTTTAAAACTTTCTTGCCCAAATATGTTTTATGGTGCAGGGTGGAAAATGTCATGATAAAATGACAACTTTGCAGAATGAACAGCACCATTCTATGTAACTTCTGTCTTGAACCTGTTCCTTTACTACTCAAAACCAGAGGGATATGTAAATTAGCCCCCCCTAGATACCATAAAAGGACGGTACTTGTTGGTTTATCCCATTATTATTGGATTTCTTTTTTTTTTTTTTACTTTATATTGAGTGAGCGCTTGTTATTTTCAAAATAGAATTGTTTCTCCATCACCTGTGTAGTTCTGGTGAGTCTATCAATTCACAGTGGCTGATCACTTTCTGGAAGAAATAGTGATGCAATTTTTCCCAATCAGATTAATTTATGATTTATAAAAGATGTGTTCTCTAGACATTAGCATAGATATTTCTATTATGTTTGGATTTTGTTCTTTATAGATTCTGCATGGCAAATGATACTGTGCTTGGCTATCTTGCTTGCCAGTGCGAGAGTCTGGTCATAACAGGAAAAAATGAAGCTAAGAAGTAGAGAAATGCAAAATCAAGTGGGCCCTGAAAGAGGTTCATGACTTCATTAAGCACCTGGATCCAACCCTATCTGAAGCTAGCTTGTTTCCCTTGGACATCCAGCAGCATGAATTAATAAAAATAATATCTGCTTCATCTAGTTTGTGTTAGGTTTACAATTGAATGAGATCTGGTTAAAGAGAATATCTAATTGAGCAAATGTGGGTAAGGAATTGAAGATGCAAATAGATTACAGAGTGTCAGAGAAAGAGATAGAAATCCAATAGTTGTAAAAAGGAGTACAACTCCTTGAACCTTAGTAGAGCCTTGGACCTTAATGCAGAAATAATGAGTGTGTGAGTTTTCTTGTGAGCCTGTCACCCAAGGACGAGTGAGGTACCAGAGAAAAATGACCTCATAGCAAATTGAAATAGAGACGATAATGGAGGCAGAAAATGTCCAGGATCTAAACCAAAGACTTTGTCCTTCTGTTCACCTACTGTTTCCACTTTCTAATGATGACAGACCAATCATTCAACATGGTTGTATAAAAACTAATTTATTTTTTTCAGTGAATATTTATAAATCATTGCTCAAGAGTGAGAAATTCTAACTTGATAAAGATGAATTTTCTGGACTTGAATAGACTCCATCCAATCCAGGAAGGAAAGAAACAGTTCAAGATTTTATGCTCAGTATGATACATATTGAAATGTAGGCAAATGCAGGAAAGAATGGGTAATTCACTCGATTACTCCATGGTTTCTTTAGTTGCAAGTGACAAGGCAAAAAAAAAATTCGAGTTAACTTTAGTTAAAAATAAATAAAAAACACCGTGTGGGAGCTGCATTCAGGCACAGTTAGATCTAGGGCTTTAAAATTTAACATTAGAATCTATCTCCCTCTCATCTTTCTATTTTGTTTGGTTCTGCTTTGCCTTCCTTCTTAGGGTGTCTTGTGGTGCAGTTGGAAAGAAAATTGTTGGCAACTCTGCTACTGCCATTAAAGGTCTTGAATTGAGTGATAAGAGTTATTTTTCTTCCCCAAATGACTCTGATGAACTCTGCTTTACTTAGTCTTATTCTGATCTTTATGTCTAAGAGGCTGTGTTTCAACTTGGTCCACATGCCACATCTGCAGCTGGGTGCTAGGGCTATGAGATTGACAGATGCACCAACATCAGGAGAAGTGAGAGGAAGAAAGTTACCCAAAACAAAAGAGGGTATATAGTCAGTATCATTTGTTATTATTCATTACTAATATTTTTGTCTTCATTATCATTATTGTAAAGATGCTTTGTTCTTCTACCTCATCTGAGTGGTACATGAAAGTTGTTAGGTGATGACAACTATGTGTTGCAATAAATGTGAATCAGTTTTCACATAACCACCATTGGGTTCCGATGAAATTCCAAGTGACACATTAGTATAAGGGAAACCATGCAAGCATTAGAGCAAATTTTCTAAATTCTACATATGGCATAAATTTTATATCTACCATTCATTGAGTGTTCACTACAGTCTAGGCATTACACTAAATAAACACTTTAATTTGGTTATCTCATTCACTCCTCCCAAACTCTGTAAGGTTCATGTGATTGTCTTTCCCAAATTGCAAATATTGTTTCATGAAGTTAACTGGGAAATGACAGAGATCGGACTGAAGCACCAGAAGTGTGAAACCAGTCCTTGAATATTTAATATGTGGTTTACTTAGAGTGTCCATACATCATAGTTTAGGCCTCTTGTCCTAAGATGATCATTAATAGCATCCCCTTTTACTCTAAAAAATGTCTAGGTTTGGACAATAAATCATACCTCAACTTTGCCTTCCCCATACGAGTGTGAGTGTACATATGTAGTGTGTGTATATAAAATGAACTTCCATATATTTCAGTCTTTTTAAATGATAAATCTTTTTATTTTTAGTTTTTTAAATTAGTGCATGATGAGTATACATAAAGGCAAAATTCACTGTGGTGTATTCATATATGTACATAGGATAATTTGGTCACATTCCCTAACCTACTTCTCCCATTTCCTGTCCTTTCCTTTGCCCCTTCAGTTCACTTCCTCTATGCTACTGATTGATCCATGTGTCTGTTTTTATGCTATTACCATGAGGGTTTGATTATGATGGTTCTGCCCTGGGTCTTGAAATCAGGTTTGTGATGCCTCCAGCTTTGCTTTGTTTTCGCTCACAATTGCTTTAGCGATTTGGGGTCTTTTCATTCCCATATGAATTTTAAAATTGCTTTTGTAGTTCTGTGGGGAATGTTATTAGCATTTTGATGGGGATTGCAATTAAAGTTATAGATTGCTTTCGATAGTATGGACATTTTAATATTATTAATTCTTCCAATCCATGGGGGAGGTATTTTTCATCTTTTGCAGTTGTCTTCAATTTCTTTCAATTCTTACAATTTCTTGTAATTTTCATTGTAGAAATAATTTACTTCTTAGATAAGCTTATTCCTAGGTTTCCTTTCCTTTCCTTTCCTTTCCTTTCCTTTCCTTTCCCTTCCTCTCTTTCTCCTTTTCCCTTTCCCCTTTCCTTTCCTTTCCTTTCCTTTCTTGTGGCTTTTGTAAGTGGAGTTGCTTTCATGATTGTTTTTTTCTCAGCAAATTCATCATATAGAAAACCTATGTTCCTTGTATAGAAAAGCTACCAATTTCTGCATGTTGATTTTGTATCCTGCTAGTTTATTGAATTTATTAGTTCTGTTTTTTTTTTTTTTTTTTTTTTGGTAGAATTTAGGCTTTCCTATGTCTAGAATGATGCCATCTGCAAACATGGATAATTTGACTTCCTACTTTCTGGTTTGAATGCATTTTCTTTTCTTTTCTTTTCTTTTCTTTTCTTTTCTTTTCTTTTCTT
>JAJEJO010005562.1:15031-70104 GCA_020662805.1 Glaucomys volans
TTTTCTTTTCTTTTCTTTTCTTTTCTTTTCTTTTCTTTTCTTTTCTTTTCTTTTCTTTTGCCTAATTGTTCTAGCTGAACTTTTAGTACATAATGATTAAGAGGAGTGAGAATGGACTTTTCTTATTCCTGATATTAGAGAAAATGCTCTCAGTTTTTCTCCCATGCAATTATATACATGTCTTTCATTCAAAGTGATTTCAATAAACTTTTTTATTTTAAGGGATAGGGATTTTAAGATTTATAGATAAGCCAGGCAGAGTGGAACATACCATTTAATCCCAAGACTTGGGAGGCTGAGGCAGGAGAATTGTAGGTTCGAAGCCAGTCTCAAACCTTGAGGGTTAATGAAAGCCTGTCTCAAAATAAAAATTAAAAATGGTTAAGGATTTAGTTCAGTGGTAAAACATCCCTGGGTTTAATTCCCATTACTAAAAAAGAAAAAAAAAATTATATAGAACTCACAAAGATAGTACCAAGTTCCGATATGCCCTGAATCCAGTTTTTCTAATTAACTTCACATATGTATTTATCAAACTTGAGGAACCAATATCCATACCTTATTAAAGTACACTTTATTCATATTTTTCATTTTTCCCTAATTCCCTTTCTCTGATTCAGGGTTCCATCCAGAACCATGTTCTATGCGGTTGTCATGTCTCCTTGGGCTTATCTGGGCTGTGATAGTTCCTCAGCTTCTTGTTTTTGCTGACATTGTCACTTTCAAGCTGTACTGATCAGGTACTTGGCACAATATCCCTCAACTGGGATTTCTCTGATAGTGTTTCATAATTAAAATGAGGTTATGAGTTTTTGGAGGAAGACAACAGAAATAAAGTGCCAGTGATTTTTTTCTGCAGTGGTGGCATTGAACCCAGGGCTTCCTTCACATATGCTAGGCAAGCACTAAGCTATACCATTTTATGTATTTATTTTGATACAGGGTCTCTCTAAATTGCCAAACCTTGCCTCAGACTTGTGATCCTTCTGCATCACCCTCTCAAGTAGTAAAGTGGCAGTATCATCACATCACACCCAAGGTATGAACCATTTACTTGGCTCTTCACTGTTGATGCTAACCTTGGTCATTTGATGTAAGGTAGTGTTTGGCATGTTTCTCCACTGAAAGTTGTTCTGCTGAAAAGATCATTAATTTATTTGAGGTATTGTTTATACAAAGAAAAATGCACACATTTCAAATGTGTAAAGCCATTACTTTTGACAGATAAATTTACCCATATAGCCTCCCCAGTCAAAATGTAGAACTCTTCTATCAGACTTCTGAAGTTGATAGAAACTTTAACCTAACTCAGTCTTTATACTTTGTGAAGACCTATAGAAGCTTCTCAGTTATCATGGGGTCAGAAGTGTCCCCAGCTATCTCAGGCATAGCACACAATTTAAGTTGCTCTGGAAATAAGTAGCTGGTTGATTCTATGAGGTGCCTTTTGCAAACTGGTTGAACTATGTGTCTTTCCTGACTAGACAGACTAGGAAATGAACTTTTCCATGACTTGAAACCTTGTCCTGTACATAGAGACATGAGAATGAACTCAAGTTTAATAATCTAGTCTCAGAAAAAGAGATTTACAAAGAAAAAAATGAGAAAAGAAAGAAAAAAAAAGGAAAAAAATCCAGAGGAAGAAGGGACCTCCTTCATAATGGCTGAATGTGTGAGAATGGACGGAGGAAGAGCCTGAGATGGCTCTAGGGTTTCTAGCCTGGAAAACTATTTTGGGTAAAATCAGGGGATATTGTCTTCTGAAGAGCAAGAATGAGAGGCAAGAGAATCAAATGTTAGTTTGTATTCAAGGCTTTCTAAGTTCCACTGTTTTTGTCAGGTATAAAAGTAGATGTAAGATGGATAGAATGTCATCTTCCTAAGTGAGACTTGACCAGCTGCAGTTTCTAAAGCAGCTTTTATAAATATCTACTGGAAAGCATCAGTTTCAACATTCATCACCATTATACTTGTGGGAAAATAATGCTATTAACAAGAAGCAACACAAATATAAGTGTAAAAGTTGATGAGGAGATGTTATCCAAGTTTATATTTTTATCAATAGTTATAAGAATCGTGACATGTAATTAGAACTGAAAGAAATTTTAAAACTTAGAGGGAAAAATATCCCTCATTTTATACATGAGATAAATGTATAAGAAAAAGTTCAAAAATTTACCAAGATCATATATTTTTAATCTTTTATATCATCTTTATTGAGATATAATTTTGATAAAAATGCATACGGGATAAATATACAGGTTGATGTTATAAATATATAAACCAAGCATAAAACTTTATATAATAGCTTTACCTCATTCAAAATATGCAATGTTTCCATCACCCCAGAAATGTACCTTGTAGCTCTATTTACTCAGCCTATACACTAACCGCAGACCTAGGTTGAGGAGTTATTATTGTACATTCAAGAAACATTTCTGGTTTCTCGAATGAAAGATATCATTTGGCACATCATCTTTTTTTTCTGTCTACTTTTACTTGCAATAACAAATTTTAGATTTGTGTGTGCTATATACATGTGGTTTCTTCCTGTTCACAAATGGAAATCATTCCACTGTATGACTGTACCATGATGTGTTTACACTGTTGATAGACATTTGAGTTGCTTCTACTATATGGGTATTTGCAGCAACACTGCTATGAGCATGTACATAGAAATCTCCATAGACCTGTATTTTATTTCCTTGAGTGGAGGTAAAAGTGTTAGGTTGTCTGGCAGATGTATGCTTAACTTTATAAGAAACTGACCGAGAGTTGTCTAAAGTGGTTGTACCATTTTACCTTCTGACCAGCAGTGTACTGGCTTTTCCCTATCCTTGCTGGTACTTGGAATGGTAGTTTCTTCATTAGAGACTTTAATAGGTAGTGGCATTTCATTGTGGTTTTGATTATCCCTGATAACTAACAATTTTGAGCATCTTTTTATATACCCATTGCCTTCTGTGTATATTCTTTGGTGGACATAAATTCTTTATTCTCAATGTGTATGCACGTGAGCATGATAACCTGATTTACATAACAAGTTCTTTATCAAATTACATTTTACATATTTAATTACATATTTCTCCATTCCTGTTTGCCTCTCTTTCACTTTTTGAAAGAGTCTGTGAAAGATTGATTTTCTTTTCCTTAATTGTTTCAATAAATTCATCTAAATCTGGATTTTTCCTAAAAGGAAAAATTTTAAATATACATATTATACATATGTGTGTGTTTGTGTGTGTTTGATTTCATAGACCTTATTTTAAACAGCTTATTGAGAAACATTTTACTTATGAAATGCACCCATTTTGAGGATCTAATTTAAGTTTTTATTAACTTCACCAAGTTGCTCAACTGTCACGTTAAATTAGTTTTAGAACATTTCAACACCTCTAATAAGATCTCTCATGCCTCTTTACAGTTAATTCCCATTTCCAGCATAACCATGGCCCAGGCAACAATGGGAAGGTTTATCACTATAAAGTCAATTTAAGAGATTTTATACCTCTTCAGATTTTCTGTTTCCTTTTGAGTCCATTTTGGTAAATTATATCTTTCGATGAACCTGTCTCTTTCATTATTATTTATTTTTTTTGAATGTAGATTTTTTTCTTAGCATTTATTTTCTTCTTCTTTTAGTAAGTCAAGGGTCCAGAGTGATGTTCTCTCATGGTGGTTGCTTCTCTTTTTCTTTCATCTGTCCAGTTAGAGTCAATTTTATTTAACTTTTCAAAGAACAGCTTTTGGTATTATTGATTTTTCTCTATTTTTGCTCTTTTTCTATTTCACTGAGTTCTGCTCTTTATTCTTTTTTCTTTCTACTTAGAGGTAACTTATTTTTCTAGACTTTAATGAGAGTTTTTTTTTCTAATGTAAAAATTTAAGGTATCAATCTCTTCCTATGACCAGTGTTGGCCACACTCCACAAATTGACACAGGTTGCTTTTGTTTTCAGGGATTTAAAATTGTTTTCCTTTTTCCCTGTGTATTTTTCTTTGTCTGGTTGAGTTATGGGTTATTTGTACTTATGTTTTCAAATATTTAAGGATTTTGAAGACATCATTTTGTTATAGACATTTAATTTAATCCCACCATTATCAGAATGAATTCCATGATTTAAAATGTATTAAGACCTGATTTAGGGAACAACTAGGGTCTATTTTGATTAATGTTCCATGTATCTTCAATTTCATTGATCATTTCTTTGCAGTGTACACCTGTTGCTTCAGGCATTGAATTTCATATATTGAATTTCCTCTATTGTATTTTTCATTTCTAGACAATCCATTTGGTTCTTTTAAAAAAATATTTTCTAGTTCTTTCCTAATTATGTGTATTTATTTCTCAAATTCTTCAACATTTTTACAGTGTCTGTTTGTGTTAGTTTTCTATTGCCATGTCACAAGTTACCATTTATGGTGAGAAGTCTGGGCTGGTTCTGCTGGGTTCTCTCCTGAGCCCTCAGGAGGTGGAAATCAAGGTGTCAGGCTGAGATCTTATCCGGAAGCTTTGGGATGAGTTCATTGCTAGCTTCTCTGAGGTTGTTAATAGAAATTGGCTCCTTGCAGAGATGGAGCTGATGCCTTCCCACTGGCTGTCTTCCAGGGGCCAGTTGCTTACTAGGGCCACTCTAAGGTCCTTCCATGTGGTCTTCTTCCTCTTAACAAAAGAGAATCTCCTTTGTGTCACATCCTCATCTTACCTAACATCTCTGTTTTCCTATTTTTCAACCACAAAAAGCAAAGTCGTTGTATTTGAAGGACTCTTGTGCTATCACATGGGCTCCCTAGATAATCTCCTTACCTTTAGGCCAGCTGATTGATTACCTCAATCACATTCACACGAGCACTTTTCTATGTAATGTAATAGACCATGCAGGTAACTCCAGTATTCTGTCTACCTTGCTGTTTGTGTTTAGGTGCTAATTCCAAAATCTTTCATTCCAGATTTTCTTTTCATCAGTACTCTTTCTCCAGCATTCTCCATGCCTTACTTCCACTGGATTCTGTACAATGTAAATGTAACATAGTTATGTGTCTGCATTTTATTGTCACCCTTTGAAAACTGTCCAATTTTGTTTTAGTAGGCATGAAGGTACTTGCACATCAAAATGATCTTTTCCAGGCATATTCTAAGCCTTGTTTCTAAGACTGTTTAGGGTGAATGTCTCAACTGTAACTTCCATTCAACTGTAACTTTTCTGGGCTTTCTTTTAAATGCTCCATGTCCTCAACAGGTCTCTTCCCTTTCAGGATCAGAATCCAAAAGCTGATCTGCAAGGAACTTAATTTTAGCTTTAAAACTGTGTGAGCTTTGTCTCTAAAACTCCATTCTCCTCCTATTAGTCCTGGCCCTAGAACAATGATTGGCCAATTTCTACATGAACCAGATTTACACAGAAATTTGCAATCCATATTCTAAAAAAAAAAAAAAAAAAAAAAAAAAAAAAAAAAAAAAAAAAGAAAGAAAGAAAGAAAGAAAGAAATGGAACCACCATGTCATCTATGAAGGACCAGATTCTGTGCTCCCTGGCTAACTGTATAAAGATGAATGAGATACTGTATTGAATGAGGTACTGAATGTGTGATGACTGTTTTTTGTTTTGTTTTGTTTTGGAGATTGAAACCAGGGTGTTTAACCACTGAGTCACATCCCCAGCTCTTTTTAATATTTTATTTAGAGATAGGGTCTTGCTGAGTTGCTTAGGGTCTCACTAAGTTGCTGAGACTGGCTTTGAACTCACAGTCTTCCTGCCTCAGCCTCCAAAGCTGCTGGAATTACAAATGTATACCACCACTCCCAGCATGTGTGATGATTTTGAAACCTCAGCACTACTTTCTGACTTCTTTAGTAACAGAACTTGCTTTCTTATACTTTTTTTTTTCTGAGTACTGGGATAGAACTCAAGCGTACTCTACCACTGAGCTACACCCCTTATTTTGAGATAGGATCTGGCTAAGTTGCCCAGGCTGGCCTCAAACTTGCAATCCTTCTGCTTCAGCCTCCTGAACTGCTGGAATTATAGGCATGTGCCACCATACCCAGATAGATTTCACTTGCTATGTAGTCCAGGTGTGCATAATTCCTGGCTATAAAAAGAAGGCTGTTCTTGTGACCTCCCTAAGCAGCCTATGGCAGTGGCTACAGTTAATAAACCAGGACTGAGCACTCGACTCCAAAGAATCCTATTAAAATTTTCATAAAAGGTTCATCAGGTTCCTTAAGGATAGTACATTTTAGGTTTACAAACTATTTTGAAAACAATATCATTTCAACCAGGTGTGATTGTGTGCGCCTATAATCCCAGCAACTCAGGAGGCTGAGGAAGGAGAATTTCAAGTTGGAGGCAAGCCTCAGTAATTAAGAGAGGCCCTAAACAACTTACTGAGACTCTGTCTCAAATTAATAAAAAAAAAAGAAAGAAATTCACTTCAAAATACACTAATTATCCTTTAAGTTCCAGAAATTGTGTATGATGACTAAAAGGGTAGTAATTTATCCACCAGAGTTCCTGCTCTGCCCAATTTAGGTTTCAGTCACTGTCAGGTAAAGGTGGTGTGGAGTGACAAAACCAGTTCTGAGTCATTCAACACATGAGTGCATCTTAGGCATTGTCCTGGATGTAAAGATAAATAATCCCCAGTCCTTATCCTCAAGGATCTTACAACTTGGCAGGGAAAATAAGACATGCACACAAATGGCTGCACTACAAGGAAGAGAATGATGGCTGCCAGATGTTTGGGGAGAATGAGCAGAGCAAGGCAGGAACGCAGGATAAGGCAGGGGTCCACAGTCAGCCAGGAGATGTGCATTCAGCAATCACGGGATGCGAAATGAAAATGAAGGAGGACAGCACTGCCAGGGACATGTGCAGGTGAAAAATCAGGTGGCGATATTTGTTACTTACCTCTCTGTTTTTTGTTGTTTTGTTTTGTTTTGGGCACTGAGTTCTAATAAATAGCCTGAAATTAAAAATTAAAAATGGATATTGCTTTGGTCAAAGACTGCCTGAGGTGCTGGCACTTAAAAACTAACACTTGAGTCCCCAAGTATGCCTGTCTGGCTTCCTTTGCTGCTTCTGTCCTTTCCAAATTAGTTTGTGCTATCTTCACAGAATATCCATTTCCAGCAATTCCAACTTTTTTCTTTGGTGTACGGAAACAGAAGAACTAGAAGGGGATCTGTGGGGCTTCAAACAACAGAAAAAAATACTATATAACTGAAAGAGTCCAGAGGCATTCTTTCAAACAGGCCTGGTTCCAGGAACATGCATGTTTTAAGGAAGCTCTAATCTCTTTCTCACTCTTTGACTTGCTGTGTCTGTGTTGTCTGTCTCTATTTCTTTTTATTTCTTTCTCTTATTTTTGGATTCAAATATCTCCCTGTTCATGTAGAAACTGCTGGCACAAAAATGTGAAGGGTTAAATGCTCACAGCTGGGAGACTGGGAGGGAGAAGTAGGTGTCATCATTGCACACCATTGTGCAAGGTGTGCATTTATGTAGGAAGTCATCAAATGGAAGGGTGATTGATAGTTACACTGTGTATCAGGGTGGGTTTATATATGAATTACAGCATGGTTTTAATGGAAGATCACAGTAAAACATCTTGTTCTTACAGGATCAGAATTGCATAACCACTTCCCAAAAGAGAATCATAAAGCATGTTGAGGATAGGGACCATTTTTATCTGATTTGAACAGAAATATATCTATGTAGTAGTTGGTAGCCCTGAGCCTCCACTCTCGCCGCTCCATCTGGGGCTTAACTCTGGATGGCTCTGGTTGGGCTCTCTGCTCATCCTTGAACTCAGCAGTTGGGCCAGAAGGATCTGATACTGTGATTGGCCAGGACTAGACTGCAGGAAATGGAGTGGGTTCTCAAACTATAAGCATTGAAATGAGCAAGGGTCTGTCCAAAAAGAAACTGATGGACTGTTCCACAGAAGGAGGAAAATGGATATTGAGCAAAAGAAAACAAAGCAAAAAGTCCTGTACACCAGAAGAGGTTGCCAATGATCTTCAGCTAGCTTTGTGCTGGTTTTCGACATATAAAGGAACAGAGAACATTGGCCTAAAAAGAGCACCATGGCCAAAGGGACATGGCCTATTTTAACAGAGGATTTGAGAGTTAAAAGATAACTTGGAGAGCATCCAATTCAATCTCATCATTTTCCAGATGGGGAAACTAAAACCCAAGCAGGGGAATAGAAATGCCAAGGGCACACAGGTAGTTGGTGGCAGAGACAATAAACTACCCATCTTTTGTCCTTCCCAACTCCTCTTAAATATAGTAATACCTTCCCATCATCAACAACAAACATAGTCTGTGTCTGGTTTTCTTTCTGCCCTCAAATCTGTGTAATATGGTTTTGGTGTGCTCCAACAGAAAGCCTCAGCAAGGGTTGAGTTAATCTCCTTGAGTCTACTCTGGTTCCCAAGGACAAAAATATTAAATGTCCTTACATAGGAATGAGAGCCACTTGTTGCTTTAATGGGCCAAGTTTTGCAGGCGGGAACACCTTTGGTAAAGGGCTCCCTAACTGCAGTTGCAACCTGCTTTGGCATCCTGACTTTGCCCCCAAGATCCCCAGCAGAGAAAGAGAAAGGCATTCCTAATCAATGGGGAGACTTCTCTATGTCCCTTTCTCCTACCAGCACCTCTTCCCTGCTGTATCCTAAGGGCAAAAGCTTGTCACCAGCCCAGAAATAGGTAGGAGGGAGCTTTACACCTGTCAGAGCTAGAGAAGAAAGTGTGCTCTGCAGAGTTCTCAGTTGTTCCATCTCTTGCGACAAAAGGAAGACAAGCAATGAGTCCGAGGTTGTTCACACAGAGCTGCTGGAGACTGCGGTCAGTTTAGCCAGCTGTGGCCCTAGCAACCCTTGAAACCAAGGATGCAATGCTATCTCTAACGTTAGTTTTCTCTTGGCTTCTACTTCCCTACAGGCAGGTCCAGTGCCTAGCCCTATTGATGCCTCTGGGTTCTTTAAATATGAATCAGACTCCGATGTGTTATAGGTTTTTCTTAGTAAAAACTAGCACATGGGTGGATCAGGAGTAAAGACTAGTGTCTCCCAGTGGCACTCTTTCACTGGCTTCTCCTCCTTCTCCTCATCCCCTCGCATTCTCCCAGAGGGAAGAGCCAAGGCTCCGGACCTAGGGGCTGGGAGCAGTCAGCACCAGTCATCCTTGCCTCATCCCAAGACTGCTGCCACCAGTACCCAGAAGGTGGGTGTGGGTGTAAGCAGGCAAGAGGCTTCCACGGTGAGTTGGGGGCAAGATCTCAGCCTTCGCCAGCGACCTGAAATCCCTAGATTCCCCGGGGACCATGAAACTCCCATCGCGAGGCAACCTCCCCTCCTCCCCAGCCGCCCACCCATTCCCCCCTTACCTCAGCACGCAGCCCCTCCCTGCGTGATGATGCAAACCAGTGGGGAGGGCGGGCGCTGAGAAGGGTGGGGAGGAAAGGAGAGCAGGCGAGGGAGGAGGGAGAGAGTGGGAGGAGGAGGAGAGGGAGCCGAACGACCATTTAAAGCGATAGCAATCCCTGCCCTCTCCCCAGTGCTGGGCTGTTGGAGAGCACGAGCTGCAAGCCCGGGCGCGAGCGCGGCGCATTGGCTGGCAAACCCAAGAGCGCTAGGCGCCTCAGGCTGGCGGGCGCCCTGGGACCCCTCACCCTGTCTGGCTGCCCATCCTCGGGCGCCCCCACCTTCCCTGCCTGCAGAAGTCCCTGGGCTTCCCCAGAGGAGCTCACCTCTAGGGGCCCGGACCTCCGGGAGCCCACCACCATTCCCTCCAGCGCCGCCGCCGCCACCGCAGCAGCCGGAGCAGCATGGTCCAGCTGGGGAAGCTGCTCCGCGTCCTGACTTTGATGAAGTTCCCCTGCTGCGTGCTGGAGGTGCTCCTGTGCGCGCTGGCGGCGGCGGCGCGCGGCCAGGAGATGTACGCCCCGCACTCGATCCGGATTGAGGGGGACGTCACCCTCGGGGGGCTGTTCCCGGTGCACGCCAAGGGTCCCAGCGGAGTGCCCTGCGGCGACATCAAGAGGGAGAACGGGATCCACAGGCTGGAAGCAATGCTTTACGCCCTGGACCAGATCAACAGCGATCCCAACCTGCTGCCCAACGTGACGCTGGGCGCGCGGATCCTGGACACTTGTTCCAGGGACACTTATGCGCTCGAACAGTCGCTCACTTTCGTCCAGGCGCTCATCCAGAAGGACACCTCCGACGTGCGCTGCACCAACGGCGAGCCCCCGGTTTTCGTCAAGCCAGAGAAAGTAGTTGGAGTGATTGGGGCTTCGGGGAGTTCGGTCTCCATCATGGTAGCCAACATCCTGAGGCTTTTCCAGGTAGGGGGGCGCTCCCTCGGGCTGGAGCGTGCTCCGGCTCCCGGCGCTCTTAGTCTTAATAGCTGGCTTGGACTCCAGGGTTGCGGGGTCAGGTCTGCATCCCTGCATTACCACTCTGGAAATCCTGCCGAATCCCTCCCTCTCCATCTTAGGAGGTACCTTCCCTGCTTGCTTTATTTCCCTTCCATCTCTCCCCTGTCCACGCTCCACTCCATCCGACTTGACATTCTGGATTTATGGCCCCATTTACAAGAAGCAATCTGCGAAAAACAAGGCGATGATTTAAATAGGTTTGCATTAGAATGAAATATGGTCCGAAAACAGGCTTGTAAAAGTGCCGGGCTCCTAGAAAAGCAGGTTAGGCGCATGGATATGAAAGATGAGAAGATGCCTCGAAACCCGGCATTTCCTAACTCCCTAGCGTCCCACCCCGGAGCCATCCAGGAAACCTCAACTTCTTTGGAAATTTTTAAGACGACCTTAAGGAGGCATTTTTGAAATTGAGGGCTAAGCTTTAATCCAGATGTGGATGTTAATAGCCCTTTTCTTTGGGGTTGAATTTCCGACCTGTAGCCAGTCTTCTTCAGAGCCTGGGACAGGAGACGTGGGGGAACCTCCCAAAGTGTGGAGATGCCACCTGCAGACGTGACCCCCCCCCCCTTGGATTCCCTCCCGGCAATTTTTTTTTTTTTTTTTTGCACCGTCTAAATTGCATTTGCAGTTCCGCCACTGGCAGGAGCTGGACGATCAGCTTTCTACTCTTGCCACTTAAGACCTCAGCCCAGAGATGAGCTCATGCTAACTGCGAAACAAAATAGCTTTCACTGCCTGCTCCCTCCGCCCCCTCGCTCTCTACCTCCCTAATTCAGCCCCCAACTCCAATCCTGGACTCTGATCTCAAAGGAGGATTCTCAGAGCGAGGCAAGAATGCGCCTGGGGCGGTGGGGTGCGCTGAGCAGGAACCCGAGGTTCTCCTGCTCTGGGTTCCGGAGAGCCTTGGCAAAAACCGGAGGAAGGCGGATCCGGGACTGATGAGCGGTGGGTTCTACCGCAGTGCTCTCTAGCCTCCTGTTCCCGCAGCCTCTGCCCCGAGGCTCCTGTGCTGCATTGGGTAAAAATGGATAGCTTTGAGGTTCAGAAAATGAGTTTCAGGGTCTCAGTGACAGACGGTTCCATTCTCCGTGTTTCTTCCTGTATCTGTATCTATCTCTGTCTCCTTGCTCTGTTTTACCCCTTTATTGTTTTTTCTCCCCCTCAGCCTCTCCTTCCGTTCTCAAGAATTCTTTCTCGCTGCTAAGTTCTTGATTCATCTTCGTCTTGAGATGGCCCTTTCTTAATACAAGGCTCTCTCTGTGCTTAATGGTACCCAAGCCCAGTTAATCCCTTCCCCAGATGTGCCTGATATTCCTGGCATGTTATGCTGTCCAAATCTGAGGAATTGTGTTTTAAGTGTTTTCTCTAAGGGTGTGGGTTTCAGGAGGGGACTCCTTGTCCGATTCAGGATGTCACTGCTCACCTCCAGGGGTGCAAAGTTTGTTTTCAAGAAGGAGGGGCATTCATCCAAAGGAGAGTCTCTAGATGTTTGTAACCTTAAGTGCTTTGGGGGTAGATTAATTCTGGGTTTCTTGCTTTGGGGAATAACCTGGGGTTTTGTAATCAAAACCCAGAAGTACTTCTGTTATCTCTGAGCTCAGTGCTGGACAACTTGAGAGGGCAGTGCTGCATAAAGGAGATCAGACGTGCACCTGAGAACCATGGCCAGGGGTGGGGGAGGGGGGTGTAATTTCAGCATTTTCCACTCATTTCTGGGATTTGAAAGCACATTTTGTGTTTAGCATTTTCAGATCATTGTTTCTGTCTTCAGTCAGAACATGGGCATTACTGCAGATGGGCCTGTGGGTCTAGAAAAAAAGGGAGACATGTTGAAGTCAAGAAAGCCTTTGCAGGATGAGCTCAGAACTGTTTGCTGGAAAAGATTCCAGCAGGAGTCAATTCCTCATCTTAGTGTTGGAACCTGAGGCAACTTAGGGAAACAAACAACTGATCTTACAATCAGTTTCCCCATTCCATTCCGTGAGCAGGAGAGAAGAGGAACTGAATGCCAGTGTGAGCAGTGTGGGTTGGGACTAAAACCATTCAGAGAAAACACTGTCATTTTCTTCTAATTTGCAAATTGCAGCTATTCATGTTGGATTGAACAGCTGAGGGGAAAAGAGCCCCCCATTTTCACCTGCATTTAATTGAGAAGAGATTGCACCAACTTGTAGCTTGTGTTGCAAGCTAGATATAGCTATTGGTTAGCCTTGCCCAAGTTGACATGTGTGATTATGTGTGTGTGTGTGTGTGTGTGTGTGTGTGTGTGTCTTCCCCAATGGCTTTTTTTGCTTTTTTTGTTTGTTTTTGGGGTTTTGTTTTGTTTTTTTGTTTTTTTTTTTTTGCATGTGATTTCAGAAACTCCTGGCAGGCAAGTCCAGCCCCTAGTTTTCCAGCTTCTGTCAGCCTGCAAAATGAGTAAGAAGAATAATGGTGCACAGACCCCATTGATTATAGACACAATCAGAGGAAGAGAAAAAAGAGAACAAGTGAATCTTCTCTGGGATTCCAGGGTTCAGCTCCATTAAAATTGTTCTATGGAAAATAAATTCCTCCAAATGATTGAATTCTTTACAGTGATTTGAGTATTCTTTTTCCCTCTGGTCCCTTCAGGTTGCCGGGGTGTGAGGTGATGCAAAGCTGATCAATTGAGGTATAAATTTATGGCGAGCTAAGTCTCTAGCCTGGGGGAGGACATTCTCAGGGACTAAAGTGGGGATGCTGGTGGGCAGGAAGGAGTAATGAGAAAGCAATAGATGTAACAGATGCTGTTGCTGCTGCCACTGGCAAAGCCTTAGGTTGAAGTTCTTTGCTGAAAGTGAGGACCTGGGTGGGAATGACTACTGTAAATAGTGTCTTTGACTTGTAATTCTCATTTGCCTATTTCTGCTCCGGGGCCAAGATAGGAGCCCAGCAACTGCCCCCTCTCTCTCTGCTCTATGGCCACACCGAATAGGTTAGTAAATGACATGGCTGAGAACAGGAATCATATTCAGTGGGTCTTCCAAATCCAGGAATTTGAGGCTAATGAAATTAGTGTGTGGCCAGGGCTCTGCCAAGTAGAATTAAATCAGTACGACTGCCTTGCAATGCATTTTCAGCCTCGAAGCATCAGGGAGGAATTTCTGGAGATTTGTTTTTGAGCCTGTGCAAAATAATACTCTCTTAATGCTAAGAAAGATTAAACATAAATTAATATTGACTATGAGTAACATATTTTGAGAAAATAATCACAGAGTGGGGATGGCTTAAAGTCAAGAGGTTATATAATTTGGTGACCAAAGAATAAATCTCCTCTGACCACTGTTTTATGGGCTATAAGTAAAATATGTTATAGTGGGAAGTAATGGGAACATTTTTATTCAAGCCTTCTCTGTTAGTGACTTGAGAGCAAACACTATGAGAGTATAAATAACTTTTGCTGCATCCAGTTTTGAATGAACAGTATTTTACATGCAGTGACATGGATCAGGCAATAGACTTGGAATTGAATAGCATTTCTTCCACTTGTTACACTCCACCCCGTGCCCCAGACTAACTAGATGGAAATAATGGTCAACTCTACTCTTATTGGAGCATATGCAAATGTAAGACTGTACCAAAAATGAAATACATTTGAAAATGTGTTAATATTTTTCCATCTGCTCACTGAAACTTGAATACAACATCCAGACAGTATTTTATACATAAGTGCTTACATTTTCCCTTCCTTTCTACCCGCCCTCCCTTCCTCTTCTCTCTCTCCCCCTGTTCTCTCTCTTATGTAATAGAACAGCACTCAGCTCTTAGGGTAATGTGGTATTACTACAGTGGGGAAAATTTGTTTTTTGAAAGGCAACTCTACCCTACTCTTTTTTAAATTGCATAAATATAGGTGTCACTGCCATTTGGAATAATTTCTGTAACAAACTCTGACTCCACATTTACGGTGTTTTAGGAAATTTACCTAACAGATGGTGAGTGGGAACTTTTTAAAGGGGCATTTTTTTAAAAGAGCAGAGAGGGAAGGATTGAAGACATGCACCTTCTATATTTGAAGAGGCTTCCCTGTGTATTTTATGTATACACAACCATATAATTAAGATACCTTTGAACACTTTTCTCCTTGAGCATTTTTCTCCTTGGGAATAATTGAAGCAATGGCCAAGTTTACTTCAGTTTCACAAATGTTTGGAGTTTTGACAAATGACAACTGCTTCATTTTGTACCTACATGCAGGTTATGTCTTCTTAGATCTAAAACACCATCGGTAGTTTATAGAGTGTTCTGTAATCTTCCTTAATCCTGCCATCAACTGGCTAAGTTACCCTCAATAAGTCATTTAATTATTCTAGACCTCATTTACTTCATTTGACTTTTCTCTTTAAAAAATGTAGTTTCTAGGAGTGTCTCCTCTTTTTCTTTAGATTGGAGAAAACATGCTCTCATCAAAACCTTACAGCATGTCATTCCAGTTACCCCTTTGAATTTTCAGTGATTTTGGGAGAATTTTAAAGGGTATTTTCACACAGTTGCCTTAGCCATTATTCACTAATTTCTCATATTGAGAGTTTTTTAAATTCTTTCATCAGTCTTCCCTTCATCATATAGATCAAGGATGGTGGTGGAGAAAGTGACCTTGTGGGAGCTGATTGTGGTCAAGGCAGGGTGGAAGAACTTTGGAGTTTACAGTTTCTTCTATCCAGTGTCCCATCCCATCTCACCTCATCTTACCACAGAACTAGACTGCTCTTTGGGAAAACTGCTAAATAATGACAGTCTGCCTGTGTTCCTTTCCTCAGGGGTGAGTCACTTGTCCCAGGCAAAGCAGATCTGTTGATTGGTTCAGTTGTAGGTATCTGACTGTCCAGACCAATCAGAATCCTCCTCAAGACATATGTGCCAAAGAAAAATGGGAAAATTTTCTTCTCTCAGGAATTTCTGGGTAAATGGTATGCTGGGGTGGCCATTGACCATCCAACACATGGAGACACTTTCTGTAGCAAGGATTCACACTGAAGTAAATGGGGCTCAATGGTAGAGAGGAAGTCAAAGCCCTGCTGACCTGGAACTTCTAAGTCCAATTAGCACTGAATCTCGATTCACCTCTGAATTTCTAGTACATGTCTTTAAATTAAAAAAAAAAAATCCTCTCACTATTTGAGCTTGATTTTTGCCACATGCAGTTGAAAACAACTGATTTCCTACATTAATGCAACTCTTACTGACAGGCATTCATTAAGTGAAGAATAACATACATTTTCTATATTTTAAGCATAATCCTTCTGGCCCTGGTTTGGGATCTTCAAAAGTCTGCATCCTTTCTAACTCTTCCCAACGTTTATTGTAATTGCTTTAAAGCATTCGTTAGTACATCCTTCCCAACTTGGTGCAGTTCAGAGAGAGGGCAGATACTTTTGTAAACTGTAGCCTATGGGCCTCCTGTCTAGAAGCTTTGGAACTGTACTCAGTTCCTTTCATTAAAGCAAATCTTTTGTTGATATCCCCAGGGCACAGAAACATTTTCATGGCATAATGGAATGCAAAGTATATTAAACTTCTGGGTTCCTATACAGTAGGCAACAAGCCTGACTCTACCCTGTCCCCCTTTTACTTTAAATAGGCAACTAAAAACAACTGCAAACACATTTTCCCAACAACTAGATTGCATATATGGTTACCATTTAAGAGGACATTTATGCAATATATAGCCAGACCAATTAATTAACAGACCTTTTTTGAATTGGTGCAGTAAATATAAATGTTATATGCGTAAAAAAGAAAATGTTTTTTATAGGAAAATATGTATCTTCAAAGACTATCATAATTCCTAATATTATGACATGTTCATATTTGACAACTAACCTCCTTACAATTATGTCTATTACTAAATGTTTCTTGAGTCAAGTTCTTAGATTATAAGATCAAAAATAAAATCTATAAAATTACAGCAGCACAAGCTACATGTCAGATTTTCTGCAAATAGGAGTTCTAATTTCTTTTCAATAATAGTAGTAGTGACCACGATGACAATTTGAGTCTTCAGTCCAAACTGAGGCACTGTGCCATGTACTAAAAATAATTTCATCCCATTTAGTTCTCACAATAGTCTTACGAATGTGCACATTGTCATCTTCATTGTCCAGCTCAGGGAAAGTGATTTTTATAGCCCAAAGTCACCTAGCTGGTGAGGAGCAATCTGAGTTCCAACTTTTTTTTCTTTCTGACAACACTCAGGCTGTTCACGCCTATGCATGCTGCTCAGTCATTGCACAAATGCAGAAATGATTAACATAATTATAGATTTGCCTACCCTGAAAACATAGTGGTTAGAAGACATCAAAGTTGCCAATTGCTACTACATCTATTTACAGAAATACTGTATTTCACTTCTAAGCTAAGATGAATTATGTAGGCCCTTAGAAATTTGAACACACAAACTTATACCTCCAAATGAAAGGTGCCTCTTCTCTGTTAGTCAACAAGTAGCCCATTATGCAGGTGCAAATCTACAGTAGAATTTTCATTCATAAATGAGAAAAAAAAATGTTTCTTATTGTCCTGATTCAGTGCTCATCATCATGGATGTTGATGGCTCTTCCTAAACTTTATTTCATTCACTCTACCCTTTCTACAAACCTCAAGTGGGGAAATCCATCATTCAGATACGTGTGCAAAAGTGAGAGGAATAGATTTAGTACAATTGCTGAAAGTCAAGTTGACAGAGCACAGAAAGTACCTCCTAATAAATGAAGCACTAATGTTTCTGTGGGCTGTGGAAGGAAGGGTAGGAGAATTTTCATTTTAATGGATTATTTTGCCTCTTGCTATAAAAGTGCTGCAGCTTAATAGTTTCATAATTGGCCGTTTACAAGTCTCCATCTCTGGGTATTGTGTGCTTTCCATTTCTAGCTGCTGACTCTTCCTCTGTCTCTTGGTGAAAGGTAGCAACTCAGCTCAGTCTTTCTGCATAATCATTTAGATGGAAATATTTCTGTTAAAGCAGTATTTAAACATTTTTATCATATTTGAAACTTGAGTATGCTCTGAAGGTATCCAGTTAGGCGAACATCATCCGGGCCATGGCCCATGAGAAAACAAAGGAATTATCAGAATTATCAAAGGAATTATCAGAATTTCCCTATAGGGGTTAACAGTCAAATTCTGGAAGTAGAGAGACCTGGATTGAAATCCCTACTCTCTACTTAATACCTATCTGACCTTGATCAAACAGGTATCACGCATTTCATCAATTCCTTCATCTTTGAAATGGGGACAATAAAAATGTGCCTACTGACAGGGTAATGGTAGGAATTAGATGAAATATGCATGGGAATATGTCAGCACTGAAGTCAGCACAAGTGTTCTATAAATCTAAAAGCTTTTCTTTTGTTATTATCATACTATCATTGAATGTCACTATTGCTTAAATAGTGGCTATTGCTAAATTTTCTGTAAAATGACCCTATTACCTAAACTGGATTTCACTCTTGTCTGTTTTTTTTCTTGGAATGGAATGTTGGGTGCAGGGCAGTGAGAGAAACACTTTACTGATGTTCTTCAATGGAATGAGAATTTTCATGCCCTGCTTAAAACAAATTATGAGTTCTGTGAATTTAAGGTAGCAGAGAAGCTAAGAGCAGTGGAAGTCAGCCAGACACAAGTTTGGATTCCTTTATAACACTTTTCAAGTCGCAGAGTTTCTGGAAAATTCCTTAAACATTTTTTCTCACTTTACTCCTATTTTCCTCATCTACAACTTTCCCCAGAAATATTTATTAAATCCCTTCCATGTGCACTTCCATGGATACATCAATAAAAAAGCACACACTTTTTTCTCTGTCTCTCTCTTCTTTTCTCTCTCTCAGCTTACACTGGCATGTGTGAAAACAGATGGGTGTTATAAATAAATCCTATGTTATGTTGGAAGTTGAGCATTGTAGGATAAAGGGAAGGAAGAGAACATGGAACAGGCTGAAGACTGCTGGGTCAGCCCTACTGCAGGGGTGGACGTGTAGCTCCAGTTTTAAACAGGGTGGTCAAGATAACCTTGATAAGGGGACATGCAAACAAAGACTTGAGGTCAGGGTTGGAAGAATGGATTTAGAACACCACTCCCCGGGAGCAGGAACAACTGGTGTTGAAACTGTGGACCTGACCAAAGTGGACCTGGCATGTTGGAGGAGTATTCAGGAAGCCACTATAGCTGTGTGGAGTCAATAGCGAGGAAAAGGCAAAAAGAGGACTGAGGTCTCAGGCATGATGGATACAATGTCAGGCCTTGGAGGTCATCACAAGCACTTTCTTTTTTACTATAATGTAGGCAACCAGTGATAGGATCCAGAAGTTTGACATGGTCTCTTTTGTTTTAAAATGCTAACACTGCCTTTAGTATCGAGGATAAGGGGGAAAGAGTGGAATCAGGGAGAACAGAGAGCAGCTACTTCTAAGCGAGCCTGAGATAGATGGTGATTTGGTGGCTTGAGCTGGGATGTTAGCAGCACACATTCTAAGCAGTGACCTATTTGAGGTAGGATTCCCTGGTGATTTGAATGTGGGATGTGAAAGGAAGAGAGCCAAAAAGGATAAATACAAGATGTATAACTTGGTTATCTGGAGCAGTGCCAATACTATCATTTGAAATGCAAAAGGCTCTGGGTGGGGCAAGTTTATAAGTTTAAAGATCAATTTTGAAGATAGAAAATTCAAGATGATTTCCTGACATCCGGGTAGAGATGTCAACTAGACAGTTGGGTATGCAATTGTGGCAGGAAGGTCTAAACAAGAGACACATTTGGATAAAATGGAGATATTAAGGGCTGGGGAATAGCTCAGTGGTAGAGCCCTTGCCTAGTGTATGTGAGGCCCTGGGTTCCATCCCCAGCAGCACTTCCACACACAAAAATAATAATCACATGGAAAGTTTACTTCCAGGAGTGAACAAGATAATGAAATTAGCATTGTCTTCTGAAAAATCCATATTAGCTAAAAATCCTTATCACAAATGAAAAAGAAAGCATGTAGTTTGTTTTCACAGTACACAGAACATAACGGTTTCTCATTAGTCTAGTAATATTTAATATGTAATTATTTTAGTCAGATGCCATTAGGACAAACATTTAGAAGAAACATTTCAATTTCCTACTTTTCCCCCTGAAATTATAATGGTAAACATATTTTATAAGGTTTAAGTTAGTTGTGATTGGGTACTTCTTTAATGAGAAGCATTTTAGAACTTTTTAGTTGGTGCTGTTATATGTATTATTCTTCTTCTTATTATTATTGTATGCCTAATTAAACTTGGTTGAGAATTAGTCATCTCTGATATATTTGCTGAAGTTTAGGCAGTTACCCAGGTATTCAAGAAGAAAAGCTGTGCTTGCCTTAATACCCCTTTGAATACTTTGAACAGTTCATTCAACTCACAATTTTCATTAGTTCCTTATTTTAAAAAATTACTTAGTTTTTGGTGCTAGGGATTGAACCCAGTTCCTGATATGCCTGTACTCTACCATTGAACCATGGCCCCAGCCCTTCATTCACCTTTTAAATGAAAACTGGGTAGGGAAATTTTATCTTCCCAGTTTAAATTCCCTTTAGATATTTGTATACCCTTATAGACTCTTGGGCTTCACCAACGTTCTGTTCCTTAATTCATTTGGCTACCAGATATTGGTTTAAATATGTGGTTATATTCAGAATGCATGACCATGTTGTCTGTACACATCTATAATTTTATTTTAACACTATCATTATGTAAGCTATATTTTAATTGTAATTATAACACATTTTATATCAACACACATCCATTTCTAGTGTTCAGGAGGAGAGCAGCATGTAGTAAATTTTATGAAAATATAGCATCTGAAGAACAGAACAGAGGGTAATTGTGTAATTCTGTATTCACTATAATTAAGTTCAGTGGAATTGGCATAATAGAATTAAGATAAAAAAAAAACCCACATTGAGGCACTATGGCTCCCTCTCAGCTACCCTTTTTATGCCTCATCACACAGACTTAGCATCTTTTTATATAGAAATAGTGAAACAGGCCAGTAGATGAATGATAGGCATGAGAGTGGTACTAGGAAAATGAAATGCTGCTTTTGAATTTGGAAGGAGTATAGTTACTAGTTTCTATGCCTACTGTGACCACCATTTCTGGAACTCAATGCCAAGCTCAATGCCAAATATACTGTCTCACCATCCTCCTGAGTAGGGACATATTTATATTCTAAGCTTTGCTTCTTGTTTTTTGATAATTGAGAAGATTATCACAAGATTGTATCACATAAGGCTAATTACATTGTTATGAAATGACAGGCACCAGGTATTCCCTCACCTTCCATTCTTCAATCCCCCACCCACCCCTCTCTATTCTGGACTTGAATTTCAAGTTTGGACAGCAAGAATGACTTCTGGGAAAATATATTGCATTTTTTATATCTCAGGATGCCAATAGAGCTATAGTTAAGCACATAGGTAGTTTTACTCATATGGCTCAAATCTCTGTTTTCACTTGCTAACCACTTGGGTAGCTAAACCAATTCCTTGGGCCTCACTATTCCCTACCTGCAAAATGATGATAATAACAGTTCTATCCTCCTAGGACTGTTTTTCAAGCTTAAATAAGATTATCCATGTCAAGTGCTTAATGCAACACCTACAGCCCAGGGGAGTCTATTGTTTATTTATCAGTAGTGTTATTGTGAGTCTTTTCAAGTGTGATCATGCCTTATTCCATTACCCCCTAACCCACATCCCTGTCATGTCCCTGTGCGAGGGCAGGGTTGTCAGCATTTGCTTCCCCTGATATCTGACCCCTAGTCTTCACTGATCTTGGGCCAGTCCACAGCATCTGTTGCTGCTCATTGAAGCAATCTCTTGTTTGAGAAGGCAAATTGGGTCTTAGCGTAAGTCAGAGTCAAGGAGAAAGACTTTTTTCTCCTCATGACCCAGGGAACCACCAAGGAAAATATTCAAGCAAAAGGAGCATCAAACAAAGGGAAAAAGGCTTAATTATATAGTTTAGTTTTGAACTCGTTCCTATCATTTACTGACAGTGGGTCTTTGATACCCCATGTAATCTCTGTAAACCTGAGTCTACATCTAAAAGAAAGGAACAGTGATTTTAGGACCTACTGCATGCTGCTATTGTGAAGAGTAAAAGAATAGATCTTTTGAAAGCACTGGGTACTTGGGTTGCGCTCAATCAGTGTTGGCTGCCTTGGCTGCTTCCATGGCTAACAGTATTGCTCAGTAGGTCCTTCCCTTTCTTGAATTGCATATGATCACTTGGATCACCAACTTAACATTTTTTAAACATTACTTACAAGTAATGCCTCAGGAACCTCAAAGTCTTTCAGTTATGACCCAGTCAGGGTCAGCTCTGTGCTGGTCACATCAGTGCCACCACTTGCATATCATGGTTGTCACCATTGTTATCACACTGACAACACTAAGCACCTACTGTGTGTCTGGCAGCAGACTTGACCGTGTATATGCTTCATGACCTTCATTTTCACATGGGTAGGAGCAATCTTTTTTACAGGTAAAGACAGTAAGGCTTTGGAAGGTTATAAATGACACCCAGTAAAAGAGATGGAGCCAGTATATTCAAACTCCTGCCTCTCTGACCTCAGTAATCCTCAAAATATAGTTTTTCTACATCCTAGTGAGGTCATCTTTCAGCCACTTCTATAAGAGTAGAGAAAGTTCTTGATGCCCATTTCTCAAGAGTCCCTATGCCACCCTAGCCTCATTTCTGGCAAGTAGAGAAAGGTGGGGGGATCTCTTCAAAAACCAAAGGGAACTTTCTCCCTTCAGCCTTTCCTTCAACAACTTTCTAACACTTTATTTCCTTCTTAAGAATTCCCACATGTTCATTTGGGGACTTACCTTGACCTTTCAGTATTTTTACATCCTGTACATGACTCATCCACTCTATTTAAAGTTAATTTATTTGAGGTCAAGTGTGGGGTCTTACTCATCCTGGAGTACAATTATCTCCTGTAGCATCTAACCCTGTGCTTTTCATCTTGTAGGACTTCTGCAAATATTTATTTAAGCTTTGCTGAATTGTGTTCAATTGTACATTAAAAGTTATATCGAAAATTCTTTCTTAGAAGGGCAGCATTCAAAGCATATTTATAGCCTTTTTACGGGAGTATTATATAATTCATGGTTCTGCAGACATTTTTTTTTTTGTTTAGATTGAGTACAGGTTGAATATCCTTAATTCTAAAACCTGAAATCTGAAATGCTCCTGCTCCAAAGTCTGAAATTTTAAAAATACCAATATGGCAGCACAAGTGGAAAATCCCACATGGCCTCATGAGACAAGTCATTATCAAAACACAGGCGCGCTATAACATTATATAGATTTACCTTCAGGCTATGTGAATGGCTGTACATAAAGCATAAATAAATTTTATGTTTAGACTTGGATTCCATCCCCAAGGTATTTTTTCATTATGTATTTGCATATTCAAATATTCCAAAATTTGAAAACCAATCTAAAATTAAAATCCAAGGTACTTCTGGCCCCAAGTATTTCAGATAAGGCATACTCAACTTATAATTCATATTACCTTATTTTAATATATACTGATAAACCCTAAGTTTTCTCTATCAAGTTTATAAATTTTCAACTGCTTTTAAGTTAGAGCTTGTTGCTTGTGTTGCTGATTTATCCATTGAGAATGCCATCATCCAATCATGGCAGAGTTAGAATAGAGTGGGGAGGTGCATCTTAGATCCATAAATTAGTTTTCTGAAGAAGTAACAAAGAACTAGAGTCCTTTCATATTTCTGCAGAACATCAATTTTTCATATATAATTTTGCTCACTTAGGAATATAAAACTGTCTGAAGAAGGCTTATCTTAATTTGTTCATCTTCATTTCATCAGTCTTAACAGTAAGATATTAGGCTAAATGGAAGAATGTCATTATGGAATGGATCAGGGATGGCTGGATAGGTGTCAGTGTCCTGGGTGTGTTTTCTTGTTTATTTGTTTCTACCCTGTTAAGATCAGTTAATGCCTTAAGTGCTTTCTGGGTGCAAGGAACTTTGCTGACTTCTGCAACTGGATTGTGTCATTTCATCCTCAGATAGTCACACAGTAAAAAGACATGATAGATGATCCCCATAGTGCATACATGGAATAGAGCCTCAGAAACAGCTAAATGCTTATGTTGATTAATGGTGGAGGTGGATCTTGAACTCAGTCTGTGTGACTGACAAATCAGAGGTTTTTACCACTGAATTAAAGTTATATGAATCTCTGAGGGTGGATTCATTTCTATAATTCTCTTCACTCTTTTTATAATTAAGTCTGTGTGACTGGAAGTTCATAAGGGGTAGGGGGAATTCCAGCCTATTCAATAGTTATTTTCCTTAGATAGAGGTAAGGATTATTTAATGACACCAATTCATTCATTCATTCAAAATGTATTGAATACCTACATGTTCAAGGTCATGCATCATGGTAGTAAGCTCCCTTTCCTTAGATTCTCCCTCAGGCGACTCAAAAGTCTTGGAATGGTTCACCTGAATATAGAGGGTTTGGTGCTGGAAGCCTGGGGAGGGGATGTCTCATACTGACAAAACCAAGACTGCTGCTGTTGCACCACAGCACACTTGCCTTACTGTTTTTGCCTGGGATTAATGATAAAATGGATTCAAATTTGAACATGGACCATGCATACATTTATGGGTTGATGGCCCTTCATGCATATGGATATCATGTAACATCAGCTAGCAACTATCTGCCATCCACCTTGATTGTACTTTCTACAATGTGGGCATGTTACTTTCTTATTTCTCCAAGGGAAGAGCACTTGAAAATGGCACAGGGGCCCAGTGTCCTAGTGAACACATCAGGGCTAAAATGATGGATTTTCAAATATGAATCTGTGACCTGTATGAAGTAGACTGACATTCTATTTTAAGAGTAGAAAATGAAATTCCTTTGCAATTCATGGAGGGAAAAATAGGCCACTTCATAATTTCCTGAGTTTAAAAATTTCATATATATACATATATATATATACACACATATATATTTATACACACACATATATATATAAACTACTTGAAATTAGTTAACATATATATAATGTATATGCGTGTGTATTTGTCTTCTGTTAGTAAGTAGCAAATAAAATTATTAACATCTATATATACACAGGAAAATAGCTGATTCGATTTAATTTAATAACATTTTTGTAGATGTGTGGCTATGATTTTATATCTAAATAAAATATTTCTTCTACTTTCCACCTCAAAATTATATTCAAGACCAATATAGCCTGTCCCAAATGTCTTAGTACAGTTTCAATTTTTAATGGCTTTCAGAAGGATGGGATTATAAACATACCCCCCCAAATCATTTGAAAGTTTAATTATTGAAATTTTCTTTATACTTATTTACATTTGTGAATTTTGAAAAGTAAATATTTAATTGTATTTACTTGTTTCATCCTGATTGAAGATGGCAAACATTGAAAGACAAAAAATTAAAATCAAATATATGTATTATTCAAAATTATCAAAACTTGATAAATGCCAAAGCGATTTAAGTAATTAAACTTTCAAAGGGCATTTTCTCATGAGTGTAGTATATATTCCTCTGGAGGAATTTGCCTTGAAGCTCCACTGAGACTTTTGGGACACCCAGTTTAATAAGCAACTATTCTTTGGGACACCCAGTTTAATAAGCAACTATTCTTTCTCTGGAAGCACTAGGGCTTCCAGAGATGGACATAAAATAATAACAATATAAACAACAAGAACAACAAATCCTGTCAAGGAATAAAGCAGGAATAAACCATGCATTAGAGATAGCAGAGGTGCTGAAGTGTTGATGTGCCAAAGAATCACATGGCAAGCACCCTTCTGCAGGTGCAAGATCTGAGAGACTGTATTTTTGTTGAACATCCTCAGGAGGTTCTCAGACAGATGTCTCAGTTCACAGTTGCCCTCAAATTTTATCTTGCATCGCATCTACATGGAAGTGTTGTTCAAAAACCACTTTCTGGGCTGCATCCTCAGGGCTTCCAGATCCCCAGGTTTGCACCTGTGAGCAGTTCCCAGATGTGGCTGGTGTTTCTGGTCCAGTGATCACAAATGGAGAAACACTTGTTTATGGAGAACATCTTCAGTGTTAGATTCAGCATGCCACGAGTGTTGTTTACAGAGCACCTTAGGGAGGCAAAGGAGCCATACCCGAAATTGGCCATTGATAATAATACCAGATAGAATTTGTTGATCCAAGCAAGATTATAAGAAATTTACCTGCATTAACATTTAATTCTTTAAGTATGGAGATATTCCTCATTTTCCCACTTTAAAGGAAGTCAGAGTATTCCATTAATTTGCCTTACTACTGGTAAGTAGTAAATTAAAAAGTTGAATCTAGGGAGTCTAATTCCAGAACTCACACTCTTTAAATAAAATTATTTTAAATTTATGAATCATGATTGTATTACATTCGTAGAGCACAATGTGGTTGATATATATCTCCTCTTAGCATCCTAGAAGATGCTAAGAGGTCTGCACATCAGGCGTATATTGTGACAGCAAGGATTAAGGAAAGAGTGGAATAAGCCTTACAGCATCTGCACAGACTTCCTGCACAATCACCCTGAAAGATACTACCATCTCTATTTTATTTCATATATTTTGCTTTGAAAAGTGGAAGGGAAACATTCCTTATCTGTAAATAACCTCTTAGAAAGGGTACAATCATGTAATTATACAACCCCCTAGAGAGTCTTGTTCTTCTAAAACTCTTTGAAAAATGTTCAAGGTTAAGGACATTTTGCTCTTAATTTAGCAACTTGCAGTTGATTATCCTGGAATGACATTCTCTCCCTTTGCAGATGTTCTATCAGGTTTTGGAAAGTTCTGGAAAAAGTGGACAGAAGATTTTTTTTTTTTTAATCTTAATGATTCACCACTAAGCATTGAAATCTTTTGTTAGTAAATCCATTTAGGGACCAAGAGGCACTTCATGTCATTGCTGTACTTTTTTCCTCTCTACATTTTCATAAATTTTTCTTTCCAAAATGCCTTTGAATGAATCCACTCTATAGGACCCATCCATTTCTCTGGTCAGACTTCATCATTAGTAAGAATCCTTCGGCATTCCATCTCTTGCTCTCCTTTGTCAGGAGCAATTCCGTGGGTCATCTCTGTCTCCTTTTTTCCATTATTTGGACTCATCTCTCAAACTAAAGGAGCAGTCTGCTGTGGTTTCCCTGGAAGTGTGAAGAATGTCCCTCTGTAAGAAAGAGAGGACTATTGATGAGCTTAAAATGTAAGCAATGTATGGAGTATGTCTGAGAATTTTAAAATAGGAAAAATATAATAAGTGGAAGATACTAGAAATCATTCCATCTGAGCACATTATTTAGAAATGAGCAACTTAGGCCTAAAAAAAAATGTAGTAGGTAAGCAAGAGTAAGAGATGTACCTGAAACATATGTGGTGTGGCACATTGCAAATTTATTTCTTGTCTGCTCAGTAGTTTGGTACGGACTTAGGTGGTTTAGTGGTGAGTTTTCTGCAAAGTGGTCCAGGAGCCTCCCATCTTCATCTTGAGCCTCTCAGTTTGTCTCAGAAGGGAAAGGAGAGAGAAAGTTCCAAGCTCAATTGTGAACTCTTTATCTGTCCAATATAAATTCTTCATGCCATTTCTGGACATGTTCTTTGGACTGGTGAACAGTGACATGGCCACACTCAGATGCAAGTGGAGATGGAGAATACTTTTCCTGTTCTGTTGTTAGGACTGGGTCTCCAAATTCCAAGGAGTATAAATGTGCAGTCAACAGTTGGTCATTTCAGCCACAATTCACTGTTAGCCTAAGTCAATGAGATAAAGAGAGAGAGAGAGAAGAATGCATGTAAGTATGAATAGACACTTGGAGAATTCAACTTTATAGAAAAGTATAGATCCAATTGCCTCTTGTTTCTCTCCTACCTCAAGATAATTACTGTTTTCCTTCATCTGCCACCTCACACCTACCTTAGTACAGCTATGAAGAAAACTTTGAAAGAAATTACTCCAAGTCTCCAATGCTTTGAAAGTATAGCACAACCAACCCCTAACACTTTTCGTATGTACAAATTTTACCAATTTTAAATGATTAGTGGAAAATACATTTTAATTAGTGCAGAAAAAAGGCTGATTTTTCTTTCACACAAATATCCTCAGCTGTAGTGTAAAATAAGTGAAAAATCAGAGAAATCTAAGTCTGGATGACAAAATGTTTTCACATACAAAAGTGAAACAAATTAAAAAGATGCATTCATACATCATTGGTTGGACTGCAAATTAGTGCAACCACTCTGGAAAGCAGTGTGGAGATTGCTCAAGAGACCAGAAATGGAGCCACCACATGACCCAGGTATCCCACTCCCTGGTATATATCCAAAAATAAAATCAGCATACTACAGTGACACAGCCACATCAGTGTTTATAGCAGTACAATTCACAGTAGCCAAGCTATGGAATCTGCTGAAGTGCCCTTCAATAGATGAATGAATAAAGAAAATGTGGTGTATATACACAATGGAGTTTTACTCAGCCATAAAGAAAAATGAAATTGTGGCATTTGCTATTAGTTGGATGAAACTGGAGAACACCATACTAAATGAAAAGAGGCAAACTCAGGGTCAAAGGTTGAATATTTTCTCTAATATATGAAGCTAGTCCAAAATAAGGAGGAATTGGGTGGGGGAGAAAATGAGAAGGAAGAGGAGAAAAGAGATGGAATTTTATGAAAATAGAAAAAAGATCAGTCCAGTAGAGGAAGGGGATTGAGAGGGAAGGATGAGGGATGGGATAGGGAAAGACAGTGGAATGAATCTGACCTAACTTTCCTAAGTACATATATGAAAAGACCACAGTGAATTTCACCATCATGTACATCTATAAGACACTAATTTAAAAAAAAAAGGAAATAGAAGAAAAATAAGTAGAGTAGAGGGGAGGGAACACAGGGAGGTAGGAAGAGAAGGAAAGGGGAAGTATTGAGGACTGAGTTAGAGAAAATTATATTCCGTACTTTTATAATTTTGTCAGAATGAATCCTTATGTGATATATAATTAAAAAGAACCAATAAAAGTTTCAGAAAGCAAACTTACTGTGGAAACTTCACAAATCAAGAATATATAAAGAAAAAAATGAAAACTCAAAATACCAATTCCAGTAAATGATCTCTGTCATTTTTGAGACTTTTTAGTGTGGGGGGAAACAAACACAATGCACACATCATATCTTTAATTATTAGATCAAACTATAAAACTATTTTTGTAACATATATTTTATCCACTAGGATTATATTACAACTGTGATTCTGTGTCATTTAATAAAACTCTATATCATAATTTGTAATGGTTGAATGGCACTCTAACATTTGTTTAACCAGTCACCTACTGCTCAAAATTTGGGTTGCCTTCTCCTCCTGCAAACAGTGAGAGAAACATTCATATGTCTTTGAGCATTTATTCATTTATTTCCTTAGAATGAGGTTTTAGAAGTAGGGCAGCTGTTTGTCAGTTTTGGCATGTATTGACATGTGTTCCTGGAACGTTACACAAACTCATTTTTCCATCAGCATTAGCATCACCTGTGGCTCTTAACACTCTTTTTATTTCCATATATTTTGGCTCTTTGCTTTTCTTCTTTTGTGATTTTGTGATTTTTACTTTTTTCCACATTTATTTGTAATAACTTTTTATATATTGGAGTATTTACTCTATCGTCACATTGTTGCCAATACAGTTTGCCTGCTTTCTTTTATCAATTATAATTTTATGCTTATAGAAGTTCTTTGATATTGTTCAGTCTATTCAAAAGCCCTTTATTGAACCCGAACCTCGAGAAAATCAAAGTCATTTATTACATCATATGACTGTCTTATGTATTATAGTTAATTTAATTCCCTTTGGGCATTATGGGCATTTAATTATTTTTCATGTTATAAATCATCTATCTGCTCTGAAAGGGATTATAAGCTCCATGATTTGATAAAACAAGATTTTATGGGGTAGATAGGTAAATATCTTAAAAAGGCGGAGGCTAGAGCATAGCTTAGCACTGGAGTTTGTGCTTAGCACACAGAAGAACTGGGTTTGAGCTCCAGCACCACATACACATGCACACGCGCGCATGCACACAGTCATAAATCACTGTTGTGGTGATTGCCTGATTTATAAAGATGATGTTTATACTTGTAATAAATACAATTTATTTTGTATGAAATAATATTAGCCATAATTGCATAGGATAGGTATAGCATCAGGAACAGAGCATGGTGCATATCCTCTGTCTTCCATCAAAACATCCAGGACTTTTAACTCTGGGGCACTTGCTCAAGGGCTCTTGATCCAATTATGTGTTGTCAGTTTGGGTGAGCAGATTGAAAAGTCCATGCAGTTATCCTTGGTCCCCTCTGGAAAGGAGCACATAGTACTCTTTAGAGCAGAGGTGGCAAGTCCTTGGATTAGAGACAAGGTGCTTCCCTATGACTCTTCAAGTCAATGAGTGACAAAATGCCAATATAAAGTATATTGATGACAGTATCAGTGAGGTGACAGTCCTTTCAATGACCCAACATATGTTCTTCAGTATGCCCATTGGCCAATTGGCAAAGCCATCTGACAAATCTATTTGGTACAATGAATGAATCTGATGCTCTCATTTTGAAAAACTGAAATTGTATCCATTTGTCAAGACCAGCTGCCTGCTTGTGCTCTTCATTCCTCCAGGTGAAGCTGGATGACACTGCAGGCAGTAAGGTATTATCACATTTGATCTCTGGATTTTAATAGGGAAGGAGTTGTCTGATCAGGTAGCTAGCTCCTTGCCACAAAATATTAGTAGCAAATTAAAGATCCTAGGTATCATTTCTGCAATCTTGTGCAATTCTACAATATCTAGGCTGTTATAAAGAAATCCTAACAATATGTTAGGATAATTTTGACTTTTTAATTTCATTAACCATAATCTAATTATAACAACTATCACCATTAAAATATTCCATTATTCTCTCTTGTAGTCAAGCTGTGTGGTCTTGGGTAAGTCACGAACCTGCCACAGACAATTTTCTTTACATGAGGTAGAAATAATGCATGCTTTTAAAGACTGCAGGAAGATGAATGGTGATTTCTGTGGAGTCTTCCAGTGCTCAGCATGCATACCTCACTTCTAGCAGGAATGGAATAAATCGTTATCGATACAAGGAGTCTAAGTAGATGAGAATATAAATGGAAGCTTAATACATACCCAGAAAAACTGACAGGCACCCATGCCCAATGCAAATGCGGGAAAGATGTTGTTCTCACACTCTAAAGGAGGTGATGTAAAGACCACTCACTGGAGGAGTTCCTGGATTGGGAGTTAAGAGACCTCCTTCTCTCCTTTGTTTATGTCTCAAGTGCTGACAGGGCATTGAAGTTCTGTAGCAGGAATCTCTACCTCAAACCTTTGTACTTAGAAATAAGTTATGTCAAAAACATACAAGGAATCACAGAATGATGTAGCTGGAAGGGACCCCAGAGATCTTGTGTTTCATGGAATATTAATATGCTTGATCTGTTTATTCATGTTTTAGAAAAGGACCCCATAGTCAAATATAATGTGGAAATGCTGGGCCAAAGTTAAAGAGGAAATTATACAACTAATATGCAACTAATAGATAGTAATTGTTAAAACAAATACTACTTACTTAATTTTCCTAACCTGTTAAGTATTTTATTATCATACCTGATTGACAGGCATTATATTGTGTTGTTTGCAGTTGTTTAGAGATTTTGCAAGTCAGTTTCATATCGGAGGAGCAGATCATTACAGTTCTAGCTTTCCTGAAGTTTACATGATAAAATTGTTTATATTCAAGATTTACAGCATGATTATACAGTAAGGAATGATTAACACAATCAAATTAATTAGCATATCCATCAGCACACATTTATCACTGTGGGGTGTGTGTGTGTGTGTGTGTGTGTGTTGAGGACACTCAGGATCTTCTCTCCTAACACATTTCAAGCAAGCAGTATGATATTATTAATTAAAATCTCTATGGTATGCATTTGATGTGATGGCTACTATTGTCTTTATGGCTAAGACTAGTTTCTCTAGCCAGATCATCCTGGGCTGGAATCTCCTCTCCATTACCTCTTAACTGAGCAATTTTGGGTCTGTTGTTTATCCTTCCTATTCCTCAATTTAAAAAAAAACAAAAACAATGTGCTAATGGGTTATTGTCTGATATGTGGATTATTTATTGAATCAGCAAATATTCAGCAAAGATAATAAATATACTTAGCATAGTGTTAATATTTACCTTTACTCTCCCTGTTGGTTCTTGTAATTGTTTGAGTAGTCAGTAACAATAAAAAGAATAATAAGAATTTTACAAAATGCTTAGACTGTACCGGTACTACATGTATCATCTCCTTTAATCAGTACCACATTACTCTGTGGGTATTATCTTCCACATTATTTTCCTTTGAAGGAAATCAAATAGCTTGCTCATGATATGAACTGAGGTCTGGATCACCCCAAGCGTGTGTTTTTAACTTTAAGATGTCCATAATTCTACTTCTGAATTTGCTTGTTATTATCGTTTTGAATCTCCAAGCATCTGATTTGAAGTTCTGTTCTTTATTTGGGAAATTGTTCACTTTACCAGTCATTCACAAAACAAGTTGAAAATATCAGATACATTGTTTACTGTCTGTACGAGAGCTGGCCAATGACCTCCTGTCCTAGGCTTTGAAGTAGAAATGATATGAGGATGAAAGGGTGCAAAGAAGAATCCTTTCATGGGGTGATCATGTAGCTGCATGTGTGGATCAGCATCCCATGTCCTCTTTCCTCTGGGTCAACAGGGCATACTGGGACATTTGACTTCGCTTTAGCATGATTCTGTGTCTGGTTACTGAGATGTATAACCTTTTTTAAAAGAATCATTTTCTATCCAAACCAGCCATATCTGGTTCGTGTTGTTTGTATTTAAGAACTTTCCTGATAATACTCAGGGACCTTCCTACAGGAAAGTGTAACATATTCCTGTTTAGGGGGCAAGAGCAGGAACACTTTGGGAACATCTATTAAGTGGAGAGAAGGAAAAACTGAAGGCAGTTCTTTTTGTGTTAGAATTCTCCCCACAGCTTCCTTTGCTAGGCAGACCATGTGCTAAGGAGGCTGTCCCTTCCCACAGTGATAGCAGGCAAGGTAAACTCAGGGCTGACAACTCAGAGGTCCTCTGTGCTGTGCCTCGGGCATCCCCAGGCATGAAGGACTTCACTCGATGCCTTTATCACTTGACACTACATTGCTCCTCTCCTCAGGGAGCAGCTTTTTCCCCACGTGACAGGAATACACTGAACTCAGACCTAAAGTGGACACGAGTGAAAGATGGCAAAATTAGCTACAGAAAAAGCATAAAGGCTTACATTTTTCTGTCACTCCACAGTTTGGACCTGACATACAATGTGAATCCTTGAAGGAAAAGGATGTGTCTGGCCCAGGGAATGTTGGACTTTCAGGTGCTAATGTTGTCTTTATTGGTGATGATCTTGATGATAGATATTCCTAGCTGAAGGGCACAAAACTCAGTCACCTTTTATCTTGTCTACCATTCTCTGAGGTAGGCACTGTTATTATCCCCTTGTCCTTAAGGTTCAAAATTTTAGGAATTTTCTCTGGATCACAGTTGAGTGGCAGAACAGCAGATATGCCTGAATACCATTGCGTGACTTAGAATCACTGAATCATAGGCAGAGCAATGAACACGAGCCTACTTCACACAAATTTTAGCTCAGTCTCTGGAGTGAATAAAAAGCAGTCAAGTGTGTTTGATCTAAGATGTCTTTATAAATAATAAACACATTAAGGGGAATTATTCTAAAATATGTAGGCTTGACTGGGCATGATGGCTCATTCCTGTAATCCTAGGAACTCTGGAGGCTGAGGCCAGAGGATTGCAAGTTTGAGGCCAGCCTCAGCAACTTAACGAGACCCTGTCTCAAAATCAAAACTAAAAAGTGATGGGGATATAGCTCAGTGGCAGAATACCCCTGGGTTCAATCTCTGGTACCAAAATATAGAATAAAATAAAATAAATATAGAGACTTATTGCATAACTCTCTAGTATCTGTGAATGGTACTAATGGTAACTATTGTGTAACTCACAACATGAATCTTTATGTGATCTCTGATTCATTTCTTATATAACATTTGACCTAACTGAGGCAGTAATCTTTGTTCTCTCCCACTGTTACAAACTTAACATCCAAAACATTCCCACCATCTTGGAAATATGTGCCCTCAGTTGTACAGGGACCAAGAGTGGGAGAAATAAGTCCCTTAGTATATGAAATAGAGTCATCTTTCATACTCTCTCATCTTTTGTATCAATCCCATTTAGCATTTAACACTCAGCAGTTTGCATTGTTTTAAATGTAAGAATTTTTTTCACAAGACAGATTTATGTATGGTTATTATTTATATTCTTGTTATTCTAACAATCACTGTAGACAGTTGAATAAATTATACTGTACATTTTCATTAAAATTATGAAAATGTTGACAGACATAAGGTGGAGGGGGAAATCTATACATAAGCTAACCCTAACCCTTGCTAAGCATTCCCTATCCAGTTGTGAATTCATTCTCAGGGCATATGAGTGACTTCCATTAAGGTAGGTGACAATCTTGAGGTCAAACCTAGAAGAGGAAAGATGGAAAATTTTTAGGTAATGGTAAATCAAACTGCATTTTTTTTTTTGGCAATGAAAAATGTTCTTGCAAAGTTCAACCACTATAAATTTCATGGTGAAAAATCTTTCTATTTACAGATGTAACTTCCCCTTTATATTTGAGGCAATATTAGTAAAGTGTCATTGAATATACTTATTTCATTTTTCTGTGTCTGCCCTCACCCCCATTGCCATATGGAGATTAAAGTCTGTGGTGGCATCATATATTAAGCAGAGTAGGAATTGACATGAAATTTGATCTGAATCTTGCAGGTAAATTTCAGATGCAATGAAATTCACATAAGAAAAAAATCCCGCAATATTCTTATTTTATCAAATGCACTGTATAATGAAAGAAAATTTTATTTCTAGCTAATAAAATAGAATTCCTTAGGTGATGATGTTATATTATGGCAAAAAACACATTTAAATCATTGACTCTTTTTATCCTAGAAATACTAGGGAGTGGGGACAAATGGACTGAATGAATTGTTTTGAATGAAAGATGTAATTTTTAATAGTAAGTTTTTCAAAGCAAATGTATTTTATTTGCCACCATTATAGTACTAAATATGCTATTGTGTAGACTTTTAAAAAGTATTGTATATACTAGTTAAAAATGGTTTTGTATTAATGTACTTATTCATATTTCCATCACAGTAGATAATTATATACCCTAAATAAATAAAAATACATTATGTACCATGTTCTTTTATGACTTAAAAAGGAGGCTGTGTGTTCAAGTTCATTGAAATATTCATTAGGTGTCTACTGAGAGCCAGGTACTACACAAGGCTTAAGGAGAGATTTTGCATTAGAGATGGAAAATGTTCTTGCCTTCTGGAGCTGGTGTGTATGGGTGTCTCAAATACTAGATGAAGCAAAGTCCAACTATTTCTTTACTACAGGGTCTATTGAATAGTCATAGTGATTTATGAGTCTCCAAGGAGGAAATGTGATAAGCATTAGGTCCTAGATTTGTTTGACAGTTAATTCTATTCTTCATGCATTGTCTCCTGGGATTTATGATCCAGAGGACATGTATTAAGAGATACTAGTTTTCTATAACAATTAATTTTTGCTAATTAAGTAGATACTGAATATCTGACATTATTCTGGACATTCTGGAAGATGTAATGATGTACATGAGCACTATAATTTCATGTGCCAAATAAAAAAACACACAGATATATACATGTATGTAAAATATGATTTTTATAGCATGCATGTATATACATACCCATATACATGTGCATATGTGCATATACAAGTGAGGTTGTTTTTTTTTTTTTAACTTGGGCACTCAGAAGGTTTTGCAGAGAAGATAGGATGGTAGACTGGATAGCCTTTCAATAAATTTGTTTGATTCTGGATTTGGAATAATAGTTTAGTCAGCTTTTAATTGCTGTGACCAAATTCCTGAAAAAACAACATAGAGGAGGAAAAGTTTATTTGGCATGCACAATATCTAAAGTTCAGTTCATGGTCAGTCAACTCCATAGCTCTGGTGAGAGCTAGAGGTGAGAGATAACATCATGGCAGAATGGTGTGGTGGAAGAAAGTAGTTCAGGACTTGCATCAGAAAACAGAGAGAGCTTCACTCACCAAAAATAAAATATAAACCCCCAAGACATGCCCCCAATGACCTGCCTCCTCCAGTCACTCCCCACCTACAATTACCACCCAGTTAATCCATCAATGGATTAATGCACTGATTGAATTACAACTCATAATCTAATAATTTCACCTCTGAACCTTCTTGCATTGTCTTACCATGAGCTTTTGGGGAACATTTGGTATCTAAACCATAACAGATAAAATCAGACATTTCAACTGGTCAGTCAGTCTAGCCTTGAGGGAACACTATTCTATCTGGAATGAAGAGTATGATTAGATATGCTATTGTGGATATGCCCAGATTGTTATATTCTGTGCCTGCAGAGCATTGGAACATTTGCTTTCTCTTCCATCTTTCATCTGTGAAAAGTTATCTCACATGAAATATAAGTATAAATATATTTGCTTATAAAACAGGAACAAAACAAAGATGCCCTCTTTCACCACTTCTATTCAACATTGTCCTTGAAACTCTAGCCAGAGCAATTAGACAGGAGAAAGAAATTAAAGGGATATTAACAGGAAAATAAGAACTCAAACTACCACTCTTTGCTGATGACGTGATTCTATATTTAGAAGAGCCAAAAAAAAAAAATCCACCAGAAAACTTCTAAAACTCTTAAATGAATTTAGCAAAGTAGCAGGTTATGAAATCAACACCCACAAATCAAAAGTTTTCTATACATAAGTGATGAATCTACTTACTGAAAAAGAAATTAGAAAAACTATCCCATTCACAATAACTTAAAAAAAAAAGACTTGGGGATCAATCTAACAAAAGAGGTAAAAGACCTCTCTACAATGAAAATTATAGAACATTAAAGAAAGAAATTGAAGAAGACCCTAAAAGATGGAAAGACTTCCCATGCTCCTGGATAGGCAGAATTAATATTGTCAAAATGGCTATACTACCAAAAGCATTATACAGATTTAATGCAATTCCAATTAAAATCTCAACAACATTCTTCATAGAAATAGAAAAAACAATCATAAAATTCATTTGGAAAAATAAAAATTCCAGAATAGCCAAAGCAATCCTTAGCAAGAAGAGTGAAGCAGGAGGCATCACAATTCAAGGCCTTAAACTATACTACAGAGTAATAATAACAAAAACAGCATGGTATTGGCACTAAAACAGAAATGTAGACCAATGGTAAAAAATAGAAGACACAGAGATAAACCCACATGTATACAGTTATCTCATAATAGACAAAGGCACCAGAAACATTACTGTAGAAAAGATAGTCTATTCAATAAATGGTGCTTGGAAAATTGGAAATCCACATGTAACAAAATGAAAGTAAACCCCTATCTCTCATCCTGCATGAAACTCAAAGTGGATCAAAGACTTATGCATTAGACTGCACCTAATAGAAGAAAAGTAGGCCCAAATCTTCACTATGTCAGCTTAGGATCTGACTTCCTTAAGATGACCCTAAAGTGTAAGAAGTAAAGTCAGAATCAATAAATGGGACAGATTCAGCCAAGGAAACAATCAAGAACGTGAAGAGAGGGTCTGCAGAATGGGAGAAAATCTTTACTACATGCACCTCAGATTGAGCAATTATCTCCAGGATATGTAAAGAACTCAAAAAACTTAATGCCCAAACCACAAATGACCCAATCAATAAATGGGCTAAGGAACTGAACAGACACTTCACAGAAGAAGAAATATAGTTGATCAACAAATCTATGAGAAAATGTTCAACATCTCTAGCAATTAGAGAAATACAAATCAAAACTAAGATTTCATCTCACCCCAGTGAGAATGGCTATTATCAAGAATACAAACAATAATAAATGTTGGTGAGGATGTGGGGGAAAACATACACTCAAACATTGCTGGTGGGACTGCAAATTGGTGCAACCACTATGGAAAGCAATACGGAGATTCCTCAGAAAACTTGGAATGGAACTACCATTTGACCCAGCTATCCCACTTGGTTTATATTCAAAGGATATAAAATCAGCATACTACATTGATGCAGCCATGTCCATGTTTTTAGCAGCACAATTCATAATACCCAAACTATGGAACTAAGCTTGGTGCCCTTCAACAGATGAATGGGAAAAAATGTGATGTATATATGATGGAATATTACTCAGCCTTAAAGAAGAATGAAATTATGGCATTTGTCAGTAAATGGAAGGAGCTAGAGAATATTATGTTAAGATAAATAAGCCAATCCCAGAAAACCAAAGCCAAATGTTCTCTCTGATACGCAGATGCTAATTCACAATGGGGGGACTGCCTAGGAAAGAATAGAGTTACTTTAGATTAGGTAGAGGTGAGTGAAAGAAGGGTAGGGGTGTGGGGCTAAGAAGGATAGTAGAATGAATCAAACATTATTACCCTATGCACATATATAACTATACAACCAGTTGGATTCTACATCATGTGCAATCAGAAGAATGAGAAATTATACTCCATTATATATGATGTATCAAAGTGTATTCTACTGTCACGTACAACTAATTAAAACAAATGAGTTTTTTTAAAAAGTAAGTATAGGTATAAATAAATAGAGGCCAGTTTTCCCTCCTTTGTGCATTGCTTTTGTCCTACCTCAACTTGCATTCTCATAGTCTTTATCCAAAACGGTTCTTATCAATAGGAATGGAAGAGAAAAACCTCTCATCCTGACTTTCCATCCTCTGTCCAGAAGATTCCAGAAGATTCCAACAGACCATCCGGTACCTGCAGGTTCCAATAGGCCACTGCTATCTACAACGAGCAATATTAATGCTCTAGTGAAAAGTAAGAGGCCCAAAGAGGAACACCAAAGATAGCCAACAAATCATATATACTTTATATATTTAGAAGAACCTATAGTGACTTATATCCAAGTAATGTTGTGGGGCTCCTTCCCCCAAATGCCAGTGTGTTTGCCAATAGGTGGCAGGACCTTAGAGATGCAATTGGAAATAAGGTGACAAATTGCCTTAAAATTCTAGCCCCTTGAATGGGACAAATGCAAAGGGTTTTCAGTACTCTTAGCAACCACATTCATCATAGTATCCATTGGATAACTGCTCTTTTCTTTCATGTCATAATAGATTGCTACCTTCAATTTTTTAATTTAATCTTACAACTTGGGTGCTATTATTATTTTCATTTTATGAATTCAGAAAGTAATACTTAGAGATGCTAAATCTCTTGGCCATGGTCACATGGTTAATAAGAGATAATCCTGAATCTTTTCAGTTAGGTCCCAAAGACCACAACTTAAGTCTTAGAAAATATTCCCCAGGGCACTTGAATGAATTAACAAATAAGCCCTCATGGCCAGACTGAGCAGGGCATTCTCTGAGGTTCATATTAGCAGGGAAATGTCATAATAATAGTTAGTTAATATAAGAATTTACCTGCATAGGAGTTATCCAAAGAATAATGTTTAGCTGAGAGCTTCATGATTACAACCACCAAATAGAAATGGTGTTTGGAATTAGATCACATGTTCAGCAAAGTATATTTTTTATTCCAAGAGCAATATGATGCTAGAAGCAGACGACATGAAGGTGTCATCTGATAGTGCCCCTTGTGTAGTTTATTATGTCAACCCAGTCAATAATTTAAAAATGTCTTGAGCCTATAATGTGTGCAGCCATAAAGCAAATTTCAAGTCAATGCAAATAATATTTTGCTATGCTAAAGCTGGAGTTAAATCATAACATGCAGCCTAAGATTAATGGACCATTTTTTCTTCATCACTTTGTTAAATTACTTAGTTTAGAAATCATTCACAAGACTGTGAGTTTGAGCTGTACTGAGCAGTTAGAATGAGATTCTGCTTTTGATGAAAATACTTTCACCCCTTCTCCCTACATCTAGGTTCTTGGGAAATAAGTTTCTCCTAAAAAAAGCCACATGTTTACAGCTGGAACTAAACTAAGAAGAAAGGAATTATGCATCTTCCAGAGGAAGCCTGTCTTGGCATAGAAAATAGTTTGCTCCTACTACTTCATAAAATAAGCACTGGTCTGATGCTTTTGCAACCCTGGTTCACATTCATGAATACATTTTGCTTAGGGTTAAGTCTGAACTCAGTATATTATCCATAAAGCCGTCTCTCTAGCCCTGGGTATTCTCTAAAATGCAAGCTCTTTGAGGGCAGGCCCTGGACCTGCATTTCCAATGTGGCCTTGACAGTGAGCCCGGTGTTTAAGCACGTAGGAAAAATTCAGTAAGTATTTGTGGCCAATTATGTGTGCAAACCAGTGAGCAAAGATTGGCCCATGTTGTGTAGAGAAAGGTAAAACATCCATCTACCCTTGTTTTCTATAAAAATCGAATGTCAGAAACTTGCTAAGTTGTTCTCTAGCTCCTTTCGTATACATGCTGAAAAGTCATGTTATTCCCTTAGAATGTCCATGTCATCTTGTTTGCTTGGAGGATAACTCCTCTTCCTTGGACACTTAGTCTCATTATTTAGTCTTCAAGATTGAATTTATTATCTTCCCACCAACACAATTATTTTGCCATCTACTGTGTTCCATTCATTACCTATCTATCTGCCCTATTACAACAGTTTTATCATATCAGTTATTTGTTTGCTTAAGTATTAGCATAATCAGAATGAATTCTTGAATGTGTCTCCCTTATGACATCTATCATCAGAAAATTATTCCAACATCTAATTGGTGCTTATAGAATGTTGGCTGAATTGGATCACATCTGATTGCCACTTTATATACAGTAATATCATTTTGTTCTTTTGACTTCCAAGTAGACAGTCAGATGGAGAGTCCTGAGATTTTGTAGTTTACCCTATTGAACAAAGTGTTTGAGAAGAAGTATGACATAAACTAGTGATTTTCCACTTGTGGTACCCAGACTAGCATATTAGCATAGCTGGGTAATGTGATAGAAATTCAAATGTTTGGGCCTTGCTTTATACCTCCAAAATCATATCCTCTGGAATTGGGCCCCAGGGTTTGTGTTTTAACAAGTTCTTCCTTGGGTGGTTTTGATGCACACTCCAGTTTAGGAACCCCTGACTTAGACCTAAAGAGTAAAATTAGATTTTGGACAGATCTGATTTCAAAATTCCACTCAGCCACTAGGGTGAACTTGGTCAGGTTACTTCCGGAAACTTCTTACCAAGTTTCTGCTTTACTTGGCTAATAATGATAATAATTACATTAGATTAACACATTTATCATGCTCCAGAGAGCGAAACAATACCAGTTCAACAAATGCTGGCTGTTACCATCATCATCATCTTGACCAATCTCCAAGTCACGCTTCTAATAAATGTAATAATGTGTTTTATAAAATCAGCAGCTTAGAGGAAACATTGAGAAGCACACCAGGCAGGGTTGGAGCAGGAAATCAGTGGCACCCTGTAAAGGGTACTTGGAACAGTGGGCAGAGAAATGAGATGATGTCACATGATGGTATCAGTAAATCTTTGCTACTTTTATCACTCTGGGTCTAGGAGAGGAAGGTAAGGGACAATATTAGGGAAAGGAGGAGCATTGTTTCAGAAGGTCTGACCTGAAGTCAAGAAAGGCAGCCAGGCTGCACAAACATGGCTGGGAGAGAGCCACAGGAGGAGACATCCTGGCTCACTCTATGCCTTTCCAGCAGTCTCCCAAGGGTACTCTCCACTGGTCAGCTCCAAGAGGAACCAGAGGCCAAAGGTGCAATTGTATGTAGGACATCTAAGACACCAAGGGCACAGGGAGAAATGATGTGGACAGAAAAAGCAGATATTTTGCCATACTTGGTGAATAAGCTGTAAAACCATTTTCCATTCTAATGTCATTATCACTGTAGATATGTAAAGAAACGCATGCTTAATTTTGACTTGAAAGATCCCAGTGGGCTTCAGGGGGAACTGGAATTTGAGTTGGGGTTTAAAGGAAGCCTTGGATTTTAATGGAGAGTATGGAATAGAGATGGAGTAGAGAAGTTGAAAATAAAGACCAAGTTGGTATTTGAATGACACCAGAGGTTTCCATTTCTACTCTCTTCACCAGGGCTGGGAAGTAAAGGTGAACTTGACTTGCGGAGCTTGGATAACAGTATAAAGAAAAGTGTAGAAAATGTAGTAACACAGTGAAGCCAGCTAAGCAATGCACAGGCAAGTGGTTGTGGAAAAGTTCAGGCTGAGTTCTTGACTGTATGACTTCAGATGAATTACTGGAACCCTCAAGAGGTCATTGTCCCCATCTGTAAAATGGAGACAAAGTACAGCTTCCTGGAAGAAGGTTGTTGGGAAGACCCATTAAGTAATGCAGATAGAGTTAAGTTCAGCAGTAAGGTCTTAATTTGATAACAACAATGATACTATCTATTGATAGATAAAATGCCTTTGTTAGTGCATTATAATTATACACAATAGTAAGGTTCACTATGATACATTCATACATGTGTGGAATTTAATTTGCTCCATTTCAGTCCCCAGTGTTTCCTCTTTCCCTCCCCTCCACCCTCTACATGTTCCCCTTCTTCTGCTCTACTGGTCCACTTTCCATTTATTTATTGTTTTCTTTTTAACTAATGCTTGATAGATATACATGAAAGCAGAATTCACTGTGATATATTTATTCATGTACATACCACAATTTCGTCAAATTCTTTCCACATCTCCTCTCTTTTCCCCATCCCTCCTCCTTCCCCATCAATCTCTGCTACTCCATTAATCTTCCCTCTATTTTTGTGAGATCCAACCCCTACCCACTTTCTCTCCTTACTTTTCTCTAGCTTTCTGGGATGAGAGTCTGGCTTATTTGACTTGGCATGATTATTCAACACTTTTTATGTGCCTGATATGGTCTTAGTCATTTTATATGTCTTTTCTCACTTTGCTATATCTGTGTCTATCATCAACACAATTGATGTAGTTGAGAGGAAAATAACAAAGAAAAATAAACCAGAAAATTAATTCCTAGTCAACTCAGCAGCTGTATAACACACAGGACATGTGAAATGTCTGACAGGGGAGCATTAATATGCAGTTGGATACCTGTGGATGAAATATTAATTTAATAAATAGGCAGAGCAGGTCAGGATTTGGGGAGGATGTGTGGTCATATTAATATTAGTGTCATGTCTTTTGAAAATTATAAGATCCTTAGAAAGAAAGAAAAACTCTCTAGAAAGGGTAAAAAGTTTCTGTGACAATTATTGGAGAAGCCAATTTGCTAAGACTAGAAGGCAAATCAAAGGCATTCTAAGTATAGACCTATGATAAATATTTACAGTGATTAGATTCCATTAAAAAACAACGGTGGCTTCATAAATGGTAACTTTTTAGGCAACCTGGGTAGTGATATAAATAAGGACAATGTGTAGACTTTGAGATTCTCATTAGCAAAACTGTGATTAAAAACCTAAACACCAAGCTGTTCATATTTTTAATCAGCTCTCTTTGGAGGTGAGCAATATGAGACCTTCTGTAAATTTCAGGTTTTTAGACCTTCTGTAAATTTCATGTCCTTCATTAGTCATGAATGCATGGCATGAACCCATTCCTAAAATCCTCAGGTTAGTATGCTTTCCAAAGTTCAGTGTTTGCTTGCCAAAAAATATCATCAACTTATTTCAGGAAAAAAAAATGTAAAACAAAATAATTTGGGCAATAAAGGATACTGAAATAACAGAGAATTTAAGAATTTTTAAAAAGAGGTAAAATTAAGCAGTTATTGTTGAAGAATATGTTTAAATTCAGCTATAAGGGGGATACGGTTAGAGATGGCAATTTGAAAACAATTCAAACATAAAAGGTCAAAATGAAAATAAAAGTAGAAGTTCAAATGCCAAGAAGTTTGAAGATCTTCAAGAGAGACTTTATACATTGAAGAGCAATAGTTTAAGAATAAAATATGTGGGAAAAAAGAGAATAAAATATGTGTGGACAGCAGCCTAGATCAGAATGTTGCAGAAAAGCTACAGCAGTCTAAACTGATGTTTCTGAATCTTTGAATTGATTGGAAGGCATGACAGCAGTTGTTTTAAAAACAGATGAGTTAATTCAATCAACTGATACACAATAATTTTGTAAGATTTTAATTGATGCACATAGATGTCACTCAAAACTAAAATTTAGGAAAAATTCATAATCTCAATACTATTTTAAAGAATGGGAGAAAATTACTTTTTTCCTTAATAGGCAGAATAAAAAATGAGGGCATAGTAATTTAGAAAGAATGCATCCTTGAAAACATTATGCTAACATTTCTTAGCTACTACAGTTTTGAAATGTGATGATACAAAGAAAGAAAGAAACTATTGATTTTTAAAAGGTGATGTATTGGCCAAAAGAGAAGAGAACCTTGTAGGACCCAAAGTGTTCTTTTACAGATGTATCTGAATGTCATTTCAAAAAATAAACACATTTCCCATAACAATGCAGCGAGGTTAATGGAATAATGCAGGTGAAAGCTTTTTAGCTCAAAGAAGTTCCATCAGGACAAGGTATTATATTGTTTAACACACCATGACCAGAGCTGGAAGTGCCAGGACCGTGGCTATTTTTACAGGATCCAGGGAAACTTTCACAGCATTCCTGGCACCAGAACCCAGCAAGGATGGTTGTGTTTTTGTCTTAGTGATGCCTACTCTTCTCACATAGAATAATCCAACATCTCCTAAACTGGAAAATAGTTTTCTTCTTTCACTAAAACTAATGTTTATTCTCCATATTTAGTATTCTTAACCATTAGAGTTCTGAAATTAATGCTATAAAGCATATTATATTTGTATTTTTATTTAGATGTTAGCTAAAGATAAATTAGGTAATTAAATCTGAGCTGATGACAGATGCCCCAATCAAACACATTTTCCTTTTTTTTTTTTTTTTAATTTTGGTAGTGGGGATTTAACCCAGGGATCCTTAACACTGAGCTATATTCCCAGCCCTTTTTGTTTTGAGACAGGGTCTCCCTAACTTGCGGAGACTGACCTTAAATTTGCAGTCGTCCTGTCTTAGCCTCCTAAATTGCTGTGATTACAGATGTGTGCCACCACAACTAAGTTGAGCATGTTTCTTTTAAAATTTTATATATCAAAATTTATATATCATATATATATTTAACAGAATCCATCTCAGAATTAAAACTATGAATAATTATAATTGAGTTTTATTAAGAGAATCTTTCTTCCTACCAGTTTAGCAATAAGCGGATTTAAGTAGGACAATTTGAAAATATTTTTTTTATTTGTGAGACTTTTGAAACTTTTGTGTTATCTTTGGCAATACACCAAAATTAATGGTGTTTTTAACTTTGTATTGACTAGTACTTTTGTTGTTCTTAATTTTTTGCTCCAGCTTTAATCTCAGTGAATGCAGGGCATACACTCATTCCTAAAATCTTTAAATTTCTATTGGCTGGACTTAGCCTTAGACTAATTATAAGTTTTTGGACAATTCTGAGTTTCTACACATTTGATAAGAGCTTTTCTGTAATATCAAGAATATGTAAAGAACTCAAAACCTTCATAACCCAAACTAACAAAAAACAATCAATAAATGGGCAAAAGAAGTAAACAGACATGTCTCAAAAGAAGAAATACAAATGGCCAACAAATAAATGAAGAACTGTTCAACATCCCTAGCAATCAGGGAAATGCAAATCAAACTATATTTAGATTTCACCTCACTTCAGTCAGAATGGCAGTAATCAAAAATACAAGCAATAATAAATTCTGGAAAGGATGTGGATAAAATCAACACTTTTACACTGCTGGTGGGATTGTAAATTAGTACAACCACTATGGAAATCAATGTGAAGGTTCCTGAAAAGATTAGGAATGGAATCACCATTTGACCCAGCTATACCACTCCTTATTATTTATCCTTAAAAATTATATACTACAGTGATATGCATACATTCCCATGTTTACAGCAGCACAATTCACAATAGCTAAACTATGAAACCATCCTGGGTGTCCATCAGTGGATGAGTGGATAATGTGGTTTATATACACGATGGAGTTTAACTTAGCCATAAAGAATGAAATTATGCCATTTGCTGGTGAATGAATGGAATTGGAGAACATCATGCTGAGTCAAATAAGCCTGACTCAGAAAGTCAAAAGTGAAATATTTTCTCTCATGTGAAAGCTAGAGAGAAATAAGGAATTTTTGAAAGAGAAGGTGATGGGCATCCCATTAAAAAAAGAAGGGAGGTCAGCGAACAGAGGAAGAGCTTAAGAGGGCAGGAGGCTGGATGGGAAAATCAAGGAACTATTGAATGATATTGACTCAATTCTACTACATGCATATGTGAATGTACCACAGTGAAAAGCTATAAAACAACAATTAAAAAACAATAAATAAATAGATGGAAGACTAATGCAATATATTCAGGGGAACACAGTACTGTAGATCAGGAGGGAAAGAAGAAGTATTGGGGACTGAACTGGAACAAATTATATTCCATGTATGAAGGATTATGTCAAAATGAACCCTACTATATATAGCTAGACTGTACTAATTTTTTAAAAGAATTCTTTATATATGTACATGGAGGCAAGATTTATGGAGATTTCCTTGGAGTTAAACTGGAAAGAAAAACTAATTTTTATATGAAAAGGCAAAGGCTTTGCTGCAAAGCGAATTAACATTATTCATGTTTGAAGTAGGTTATGTCCTTCAACGAGGCTACCTTTCCTTCACCTCCAGATCTGTGTCTACCACAAACCACAGCTTCCAATACATGGAGTTGCCTTATATTACTCTAAGTTCAGGGGAAATTGTTTTTTCTTTTTGTAAAAGACATTAGCTTTTGCACAAATTTCTTTGGTGGCAAGTATCCAAGAAAGAAAGCTGAGAAATTGTGCATGAGTACAAAAGTGAGATCTTTTTTTAGGTCAATCTCAATGTCTTGGCTAAACCTGAGGTCATTTAGAGAGAAAGTTTAGACCACAAAGTCCCAATTCATAGTTTTTTAGTGTTATCATTGCATAGATGCCTGGTTTATAGATAAAATTTAGGATTGTAGAAAATTGTAGAAAATCCAACCTAAATTAGTTCAATGATGAGAACTAGAATTTCAGTACATGAAGTACTCAGGCAATCTTGTTCTGTAAACTCCTGGCTTGCTGTTGTGGTATCTGTTCTATCACTTCTAAAATGCTGCTAAGAGTTATACTTTCAGCATATCTAATAAGAAGATAGAAATATATCAAGTTTAAAATGAAACCATGATTGTCTCCACAGAGTTGCATGTTGCCTAACAGTTTGCAGTGGCAACCAAGTGGCCCCTACCTGCTTACCACTGACCTTCAGATCAACACACTTTAGAACTGTTAGAAGGAAGTAAGGTGCCTGGTATGCACTTGAGTCTATTGAACCTACACACATACACACCACACACACATACCACTACTCTGGAATCTAGAATATACAGAGTTAAAACTTTATGTACTTTTGGATAAAACCACCATTTTTAATTCTCTTTCCTAATTTTTGTAGGTGCATTACAATTATACATAATGATGGAATATTTTGCTACTTATTACTTCATGCATACAATATAATAGTGTAATTTGGCCAATATTACTCCCAGCACTTTCCTTCTTCCTTCCATTCCTCCTCTCTCTCCCTGGGCCCTTTCCTCATCTGATCTCCCTTTGATTTTCATGTGACACCTCCTAACACACTTTTCTTTTCCTTTTTCTTTTCTAGCTTCCACATATAAGAGGAAACATACAACCATTAATCTGAGTTTGGCTTATTTCACTTAACATAATGATTTTAAGTTCCACCCATTTTCCTGCAAATGTTATAATTTCATCTTGTTTATGACTGAATAAAACTTCATCACGTATATAGAATGCATTTTCTTTATCTACTCATTCATTGATGGAAACATAAGCTAATGAGAAGTAGACTAAATGTGCTAACTCCTCATGATTTTTAAAATTAAAATATACTAAATGCTTGAAAAAATATATAGACAATGAAAGAAGGAAAAATTCCATCACCTCTGCATCCCACTCTCACAGAGGAAGCTTTGTGGCATGCAGGTCAGTGGTAAAGTGTTTGGCATGTGCAAGGCCCTGGGTTCAATCCCTAGCACTGCCAAAGGTAAATGTATAAATGCTTATAAAGTGAAAGTTGTTCTGGAAAGCTCATGTGGACATTAGATCTTTGAAGGTTTATGTTGCCGAAGATAAGTAGCAGTTTGATCTCTAGTTCAAAAATAATAATTTTCAATGAGAAGTGGCACTCTGACAATGTGGTCTCCCCCATCAAAGAACCATAGCTAGAACTAAAGAAAGTGTTGGGTCCAATTTCACATTTTTCATCTGAGGAACCTGGAAACAATGAATGGTTGAATGATCTTTAATTACTTGTAAGTAATTCCAGAATGCTGTTTGTCCCTCATTTGACTATGATAACGAGTGGCATTAGAGATAGGAATGAGAAGGAATAAGTCCATTTTGGTTTTATGGAATCATGGAGAGAAAAGATTATTCCTTTTGTCGTTTCCTGGTGGGTAGAGCTCTTCTCAGACCAAGTTTCTCATTAAAGCAGAGAAATACAGGGCATGATCCAGGAAGCACAAAATCTTCTTCCAAGCTATTCTCTTTAGGGCAAGCACATTCTTTAATTTGTTTATGCAGCATATTAGTTTATGGAATTGCTTTGTGTTATAGTCAGCTTTCCATTACTGTGACCAAAAGACTTGAGAAAAAACTGTTTTAGAGGATAGGTTTATTTGGAGCTCACAGTTTCAGAGCTCTCAGTCCATAGGCAGCCAATTCCATTGTTCAGCCCAAGGTGAACTAGAATATCATGGCAGAAAGGTGTGGAGGAGGAAAGATCACAACATGGCAATGAGAGAGAGAGAGAGAGAGAGAGAGAGAGAGACAGACTGCAGACCAGGGACAAAATATTAACCCCAAAGGCATGTCCCAATGACCTCCTCCAACCACGCCCTCCAGGTACCACCCAGTTATGCCATTCAAATGAATTAGAGCACTGATTAGATCAGGGCTCTCATAACCCAATTGTTTCACCTCTAAACTTTCTTGCATTGTCTCTCACCTGAGTTTTTTTGGGGACACTTCATATCTAGACTATAACACTGTCTTTGGTTTTGTGGGTTTGTTCTTATTTTGTCTTCTCTAGTCCCTCCTTATTAGTGAACTAGAAAGGTTATATATGTATACCTTACATGCATAATACTATGCACCCAGAAAACTCCAAAATACAGCTAATATATCTTTAAAGAAGATAATAACTAAGATAGTATTATAGTGACAGAATCTCAGAAGAGTGGAAAGAACTTCTTGATCTCTTCTCTCTCAAAATAGGTTCATAAAGCATATTCTACCCTGGTGGCCCTCTTCTAATGCAGGATGCTAGTTGAGCTTCTGTTTTGTTTCTAAGAGAATACCATTCTTTTACATGGTTATCTTCACCTTTGGAAATTAATAAAAATAGAAAAATATAATTTACATACATGAGGCCTTTTCTTGATATTTTTCCCCCATGGGCTCAATGTACTGCATCTGGCAGCCTTCACCTGTTTAATCCTACAATAATTCTGAGAGGGAAAAAATGGGCAGAAACTCTTTCCCTCATTTCACAGATGGCAAAACTGAGGTTCAGTGAGGCTAAATGACTCCTTCAAGGCCATCCTTTGAAGTGATGCCAGCATTAGGAATAGCACCCTTTCTGCCCACCCTTCCTCATGTGATTCTTGTTCACCGGTCTACTCTGACTACTAAAATGCACTGTCCTTGTTTTTACACAGAATCCCTGAAATTTCCTTTGATTAGGATGTTCAGGCAATGACAGTCAAAAAGAATGCTCTATAAAAGAATGAATCTTTTTGGTTAACTTTATCCCACAAAATCTGACAACCCCACGCTATGAGAAACATGAGACATCTGTTACAATCATGTTCCCGTTCAGTCTAGCTAGAAGTAGGTTTTGCAGAAATTAAAGATACATCTTGTGGCCTGACTGCTCCAGTGAGTGCCCTGGGAATTGGAGGTGCATTGCTGTGCAGTTAATTTAAGAACACCTTTTGCCTGTTGTCCTCCCCCTCCCGCATCCCCCCCACTTCTTAGAGACTTAAAATCCAGGTACTATAATTGAGTGCTATTCATCACTTGTCTTGCACATATTTTATTTGCGGGAAAGAAAGGTGCTCAAGTCATTAAGTCCTCCTCTGATTCAAGTCTTATGACCTTAGGTGGCAGCAAAGCAGGTAGCTTTCCAGGTGGAGTAAATCATCCCCATTGTGGACTCAGAACATGGCCTCTGACTTTCCAGTTGTCTCTTCATGAAAAGGAAATGGAACTGATCCGTTAGAGAAAATTTTGAAGGCCTCAGCCTCCTGTAGTCATCTAGTGAAGCTCTAACATCTAGATTCTGCCCTTTTTTATTGGTGGCTATTCCTCAATCAATGATAATAATAAAAATGTCCAGAACTTCAGAGATAATTTTGTCTTTTCTTCCTGTCCCTCAAGTGCACAATAAAGCCAACTGCCCCTTTGGTTCTTGTGTTATCTTGTGTCAATTACTATTTAGAGGTAAGTTGAGTCTTCCCCTAGGAGGTCCTGCAGGGCACATCTGGAACCATGTTTTCCTCTGTTTTTCTAGATAGTACATTCCTTGGTCCTGATTAAGTAGTTGAACATGTTCATTAGAGGGGTATATGGATTGTTAGCATCTTGCACCACTTGAAGAACTAGTACTGATTTTTTTTTTAACTTTGTATAATAAGTTGAGTTAGAGTCAGGGATATAAATTCCTGGCACATGTGCCACCACTGTGTCTTCCCACATTCATTTCAGTGACTACTAATTCATCATGACATTCTTTCCTTCCGGGTCCATACATGACCTTAGGATTCTTCTGCTCAGTATAAACCATCCATTACTCATTACTCTTTGATTTGAGTTGGGATGCAAGAAAAGTCCTATTTTTTCACCCATGACATAGATATTGGGGATAGCTGTCAATTTTTATGTAACAATTTATATTTATACAACAGAGAAAGTAGATTTTGAGAAGTGACCTGATTTTGAGAAGTGACCTGAAGACTTTAGGAAGAAAATGTTTATCTAATTGATTTTAGAAATTTGGTTAGTCATTCACCTTCCTCCTTTGAAAGTGATATTATTTTTATTTCAAACTCACAAGTAAGTCTAAGATATAGAACAGCACAGGCTATGAATCCTGCAGAATAGCCTTTTAGCCATGATCTCTTTATGGTGCAGTCTTTCAAGATTTTGTCTGTCTAATGGACAATGTCCATTTTCTTATTGAGAAGTTGGATTGAAGGAAGAAAAAGAGAAGTATGAAGGATAATATGGGCTGGGCTAGTCATCAAGAAATGATATTTGAAAATTTCTAGTACATGCAATAAATGAACAATGAAAAATGGAGAGAATCGATATTGAAGAGATGCATCACCAGTCAGTGATTATCACTAGTGTGGCAATTAACAATGAATCAATCAGAGTGGTCACTGCTAGATGCTACTTGTTATCTATAACAAGTACTACCTAAATTCAAGTGGTATGACTCTATTAATGTTTAGCAGATCCCCGTGTGAATAAGGTAATGGTTTCTTAGCAGATTGTCTCCAAGTAGTAAATCATGAACCCATGTCCTTTCCTTCTTAGAATTCTGTTGTCTTACACAAACACATGGCTTCTTAAATCTTAGTAGATGGGAACATGGACAGTAATGCATGAGTTCTCCAGCTAGACCTGGAAATGGTAGTAGACCCATATCCTTTTGGCCATAATGCAAAATATGACTACCTTCTAACTTCAGGGGAGTCTGTGAATGAATTGTTCTGTGTCTAGGAGGAGGGAAATATAATACAGCCCACTGTCTGGGCATAATTGAAGTTGGTTAAACTGTGGCAGAGAAGGGCATTGTCCCATCTGAGTGAGTTCCATGTCGAAATAAAGTATCTACTGGAAACCACCAATCGAGTATGTGTGCTAGAGAGCAAGAAGTATAGTCATTTCATTTATTTAATAATTTAACAAATACTTTTGTCTACCAAGCACTGTGCTGGCAATGGCAGTTTACCACTATTTTCTTCTGGGGCCCTGTTTCATTTCTAGTATTTTACATCAGGGTGTGAGCAATTGAATTGATGCAGACACCCACCTTCTCACGGGAGCATCTCATCATCCTTGACCAAAAATAAAATGAAAGGAGTCAGATGTATTGTTCTACATATCAGAAAGTGCCTCTTAAAATCTGGCATTTGTTTTACTACATTTGAATACTTTCTTCTTTCTCCATTTTCTTGACCTGTGATCAAATTCTTCTGCATTCTTCTGGGCAAAGTATACAACCACATTTTCTTCAGCCTCTTTCTTAATAGGGTAACTTTTTAAAAATTTTGTAATATCCATTTGGGTTACATGTTAAAAAATCACACAGTATGAAAACATTAAGTTCTTTATGGGATTTTTCTTCCATCACCCAACAAGTAGTAAGAGCCTTGACATCTTTTGTAATAGTTGTTACTGATTCTCAAGTATCTGTGTGAAGTTTTTTATTGTGAATATATGCAAGCGTGCCTGTATATGTTTCAAAGGTTATCATAACAAGAAATTATAGAAGAAGGGAACTGGAATAAGTTATTTAAGTAAATGTTTGCACTCCAATACAAGTGGTAATCATCAGAGAAAATGACATAATAACCAATCTTTGCTATTTATTTTTCAAATTGGATTTAAGAAGAGTTTTTCATCACTAATAAAAACTTCTTTTTTACTTTAATTCTTGCTTATTTCTAGTAATTTACTTTGTAAACTTTCTGTTTAGATTTAAAAATTGATTTTAGTTTTATTTAGGACTAGATTTTCAAAAGTTAAGGAAAATGCCACTTAAAGTGAGTTTGTTTTAAACTTGGTGAAACAGGTATGAAGCTAGGAACATGTGACAGTCATACTTATCTGAAATGACTGGCAGTTGATTTCATCAGACCTAAGCAAAGCAATCTGATAATTAAAGCAACTTTAATCTGGGGGCAGTGATGCATGCCTGTATCCCAGCAACTTGGGAGACTGAGGCAGGAGGATCTCAAATTCAAGGCCAGCCTCAATTTAATGAGGCTCTGAGCAACTTAGCAAGACCTTGTCTCAAAGTAAAAAAATTAAAAGGTCTGGGGATGTACCTCAGTGGTGAAGAACCCCTGGGTGGGTTCAATCCCCAGTTCTAAAAGAAAAAAATATTAAATCAACTTTGCAGTTCAGTAGCACTAGATTGTTAATGCAGTCTCGGTTTAAAACCAGACTCCCTTTTCCCAAATATGATCCAAGAATAATCATTTCATGGTCATTCTAGTTAGACATTGTCTAATTGTTTACTACCTCACCTTTAACGTTATTACATATTTTGAACATATCACCCACATTTCTGTGGGACCTCATTGACGTTAAATAAAAGGGAAAGCAATGAAGAATTTTGCATTTAAAAATGTATTCGGGCAGTGCTGGATTAGATAAAATTAAATGTTTCTTGACTTCTGGGCTTTTGGAATAAAGAAAGAGCTATAATGGTCCCTGTGAACTTTCATATTAAGGACGTTTATTTAAACTTTCTATCCTTCATTGATGGAACATTTTAAAGGATTCTTGTTTGTAGCAACACTGGGAAATTCTGTTGGAGTCTCAGTTGTGTAGCTGAAATTTTGGCAATTGGAAGGGGGCCCACAAACATGCTCATCCAGTTTCTAATACAGAAATCTCCATAATATCTGTGCTGTAGGCTCATTTGACTGCAATTTAGTGCAATGATAGCACATGTTCAATACCTTATGAATCAGCTGATTTTACAGTTGGAATATTCTCCCAGGAAGTTTTAACCTGAATGTTTTTTATAGTTAGGAAGTTTTAACTTTTAGCATTTGCCTATTGGACCTAGATATGCTCTCCAGATATGGATTAAGGAAAATGCTACACAAGTCAAAAAATCCTTTTAATTCTAGGACAATTTGTATCCCAAAGAAAAAATATTCCTAAAATTAGTAATTGTAACTGAAGGTTAATTTTAATTTAAATTTATGTTGAAATTCATTGCTATTAAATAAATAAAACCTGCAAATCTTATCATATATCTGAAAAAATAGGGTAAATTGTAATTTTGCATAGTTCCTAGAATGAAAATAGAATGACATGTTATCTTCAGTGATTATCCCAACAAAATTGGGTTGCAGAACAGAACATGTCCTTCACCTAATATTCAACATTAACAGCTCAAATCAAACAGAATGATTCTGACTAAAATAGATTCAAGGAGTTTGTAAATTTTCCTAAGGCCTTCTCTTAATCATTTAATACCCAAATAAATTCCTTTTTTAGCCTCTATTATGTCTCTTTATAAATTTTTTAATTGTGTACTATATATCTTTACTATATCTTTATTTGTCAATAGGTTTACATGTTTTACCCAGCAGTTCCTGATATCCTATCTGCACAATGTAAGGTTTTATTTTGCAATTGATTTGTATTTTATTTCTATGGTATATACATTGTTTAAATCACGCAGTCATCTCTAATTGGCTTAACATGAGACAGGTAAGTTATCATCTTGGAAGGACTGAATTTAAAAAAATTTTTTTTTTTAGTTGTAGATGAACGCTTTTTATTTTATTTACTTGATTTTTATGTGGTGCTGAGAATCGAACCCAGTGTCTCACACATGCTAGGTGAGACTCTACCACTGAGCCACAACCCCAGTCCAGGACTGGATTTTTTGAGGCTATGGTTAGCAAATACTTGAATGGCAAGAAACCCATTATGTATGTATGTATGTATGTGTATATATATATATACACATATATATGCATATATACATATATATATATTAGTCTATATATGAGTGAACCCCACAAACTTCATGACTCTATTCTCATTTTTTTCCCATCACTTGGTTATAGAATCCAGAAGTTTACTGCATTTGACATTTAGAGTTTTAGTAGCATGAGTTGACATGGTTTATCCTCAGCTATGTATAATCTTCCACCTAATCCTACTTCTGGTCAGCTTCATGCAGTGGAAAGACAGTACCAGACTGAATGATAAAGTTCATAACTTTGACTAGTAGTTCATTTCTCAACCATGGCAGCCATTCTTCACCTGAGAAGCAGCCTGCCAGGCAAATCCCCAGTTGCTAAGCTTGGTATTCAAGATGGACCTTCCTTCCTTCCCTCCTTCCCTCCTTCCCTTCCTCCCTTCCTCTCTTCCTTTCCTTTCCTTTCCTTTCCTTTCCTTTCCTTTCCTTTCCTTTCCTTTCCTTTCCTTTCCTTTCCTTTCCTTTCCTTT
>JAJEJO010005562.1:75889-93709 GCA_020662805.1 Glaucomys volans
TTTTTTTTTTTGCAGTGCTGGGGATTGAACCCAGGGCCTTGTGCTTACGAGGCAAGCACTCTACCAACTGAGCTATATCCCCAGCCCTTGCATTTATCATATAACTAGGGATGTTGAACATTTTTTCATAAATCTGTTGATTGCTTGTAGATCTTCCTCTGTAAAGTGTCTGTTCATTCCTTGGCCCATTTATTGATTGGATTATTAGTATTCTTGGTGTAAAGATTTTTGAGTATTTTGTAGATTCTAGAGATTAGTGCTCTTTCTGAAGTGTGTGTAGCAAAGATTTTCTCCCACTCTGAAGGCTCCCTCTTCACATTGCTGATTGTTTCCTTTGCTGAGAAAAAGCTTTTTAGTTTGACTCTATCCCAATCATTGATTCCTGTTTTTATTTCTTGTGCTTTGGGAGTCATGTTAAGTAAATCTGGTTCTAGGCCAACATGATGAAGATTTGGACCTATTTTCTCTTCTATTAGGTGCAGGGTCTCTGGTCTAATTCCTAGGTCCTTGATCCATTTTGAGTTGAGTTTGGTACAGGGTGAGAAATATGGGTTTAGTTTCATTTTGCTGCATATGGATTTCCAGTTTTCCCAGCACTATTTGTTGAAGAGGCTATCTTTTCTCCATTGTATGTTTTTGGCTCCTTTGTCAAGTATGAGATACCTGTATTTATGTGGGTTTGTCTCTGTATCCTCTATTCTGTACCATTTGGGTTCAAATACCATGCAGTTTTTGTTACTATTGCTCTGTAATATAGTTGAAAGTCTGGTATTGTGATACCCCCTGCTTTGCTCTTCTTGCTAGAATTGTTTTAGCTATTCTGTGTCTCTTATTCCTCCAAATGAATTTCATGATTGCTTGCTCTATTTCTATGAGGTCTGTCATTGGGATTTTAATTGGAATTGCATTGAATTTGTATAGCACTTTTGGTAGCATGGCCATTTTGACAATATTACTTCTGCCTATCCAAGAACATGGGAGATCTTTCCATCTTCTCAGATTCTCTTTAATTTCTTTCTTTAGTATTCTGTAGTTCTCAGTGTAGAGTTCTTTCACCTCTTTTGTTAGATTGAGTCCCAAATTTTTTTTGAGACTATTATGAATGGGGTAGTTTTCCTAATTTCTCTCTCAGAGGATGCATCACTTATGAATAAAAATGCATTAGATTTATGAGCATTAATTTTATATCCTGCTACTTTACTGAATTCATTTATGAGTTCCAGAAGTTGTCTGGTGGAATTTTTAGGGTCTTCTAAATAGAGAATCATGTCATCAGCAAATAGGGATAGTTTGAGCTCTTCTTTTCCTATTCATATTCCTCTAATTTCTTTGGTCTGTCTAATTGCTCTGGCTAGTGTTTCAAGGACAATATTGAATAGTAGTGATGAAAGAGGGCATCCCTTCCTTGTTCCAGTTCTCAGGGGGAATGCTTTCATTTTTTTCCATTTAGAATGATGATAGCTGTGGGCTTAGCATAGATAGCCTTTACAATGTTAAGGAATGCTCGGGCACCAGCCCGTGAGCGCGGGACCCCATCACTTTTGTATACCTTCAGAGAAAGTGACTTAACCTCTCAAAGTCTATTTCTCTTTCCATTAAGTGTCAATTTTAATACTGTCTTTTGTGTTTATTCACTTATTCATTCAAAAAATACTTGTTTTGCACCAATTACATACTAAGTATTCCACTGAAAATTACCAAATTTTATAGGAAACCAGAAGGGCTTTTTGAATGGATAGCAGAAGTCAGGAAAGATTAGAGGTAAGATGTGAACTGATCTGACCATAGAAGATGAAAGGCTCAGATAAGAGGGAGAAGGGGAAAGACTGTTACACAGTTCCAAAAGGTCGTAGATATTTAGATCCACAGTATGTGTGGTTTGGGATGTACTACACTCCTAGTCTCTGTTTCTAAATCTGGAGGATGCAAGTAATGATCCATGTTCATTTGGTAAGGATTAAAAGAGGGGTACAGTACAATGCAGTTTAGAAGGTTTGGCAAATTATTACACATGACTGTATTTGTAAATAAAGTTGACCTCCATGACCCCTCTCCATAGCAAGTTATCATGCACCCTGTGATTTTCTAGCTGAGCCTAGTCATAGACTTCTAGTTGTATTCACCATTTCCATTGGTGGGAAATTCTTGCCTCCCTGGACTAATGAAATTTACTTCTGATTCCTTAGGTATGTCTGCCTAAATGGGGGAGCTCTTAAAAGTTCCCCCATTTTTAAACATTCCAAATTCAAAACAAAGGAAGGCATTATTTCACTTTTTGACATTCTATCTTTGGATGTGCTGAGCAGCAACTTTTCCCTCTGTAGCCAACAAAAGAGAGTGGAATGGAGGCACCAAAAAATTTGATTTCATTGTACTGCATTTGTGTACAATGAATCAAAATGCAGTCTGTAAAAATAAAAAACAAACAAAACAATATAAAAAAATAAAAACATTGATTTCAGATATAAGATAATGGGGGTCTGTCCCTGCTTGATTTGGGTTTATGCTAATTATTGATTTTAGGTGGAGGTAATATGGACAAAGATAATTTTAGAAGATTCCAAATAATATAATTCCTGATATTGTATTGAGCCATGATAGAAAATTAGGAGTTGAGTAAAACAGCCTTTCTCTGTTTTCTTTTTCTTTTCTTTTTTTTTTTTTTCGTTTCTTGTACCTTAATTTGTTTATATAGACCTTGAACATTTTACTCCTTGAGTCTCTCAACAGGTTAAGTTGCTAAACCCAAGAGCAAAGTTTACTTTATGCTCAGTCAACTAAATGAGATGGTGGTTACTCAGCAAATGCTTACTTATACTCCTTTTTTTTTTTTTTTTTTTTTTTTTTTTTTTTTGAGGTGCTAGGGATCAAACCCAGGGCCTTGTGCTTGCAAGGAAAGCAGTCTACCAACTGAGCTATATCCCCAGCCCTACTTATCCCCTTTTATAGAGTGGAGTATAACATAATTGTTAAGAATCAGACACAGAGGTGTTATATTCCTTGGTACTACTACCTGTTAGGGAATATGTATAATCGATCACCACTAGAAGCAATAAATATGATTTAAATGTAACACAAGGTTTTCTTATTTTTAAATGTACTTCTACCCCTCATTATTTCACAAGAGTTTTGAGATTGCTAAACCGAAACCAAGAATAAAATATTTATCAAGCCCTAAACCAAGAAAAATGGAGATTGATGACTTTACTTGCAATGTTTTAGGATAATCTCTCTGCAGATCTAACCAAACTAGTTTGTTATAGCTCTCATGCATCTTCTGGTTCTATGTCCAACTTACTTTCATTTATCTAGTACTCACTTCATCATTGTTTGGAGTTGGCCCTACGTTTCCCTTCAGATTTTCAGACTTGGTTGAGTTGTTTCCTATGGTATTGATGTATTAAAACTGTGTATCTGAGAAGTGATTTCTGTATGAACTTCTTATAATTGCAGATATCATGTCATTTTGCCTGAGTAGACCCAAACATATTCTCAGAATCATATATTCCCCAAAATAGCATCAGCAGATTCTAGCCAACAGGAAGAATATGATCTAAAGGTACTTCTTAGATGATGGAAACTTTAGGAAAATCTAAAGAGATGATTTTAAAATAGCAGCAAATAACTTGAGCCTGGATGATATTCTCATGTGAACCTGTATGGAAGTTAATTCTAAAGGCATTTATCACATTGGCCTAGAGGCATCTGTTCCCGCAATAAATATATGAGTACACATTTTGCTTATCCCTGTGATTTGGTTCTAGGCCCCAGCAGGAGCAAAGGCTGCCGAAAGGCAGCTAGTTTGACTCAGAAGCATAACTAGTGTGAAAAGTTTGCAGGCAGAATCAGAAAGAACAGCTGCAGGAGAAGAGCTGGGGGTAGATGACAGCTAATGATTCAGAAAGCAATTACATGAAAGCCTTCTGCTGAACAGGAGGCAGCAGTGCCTGGGTGATGGCTTACCATCCACTCCCAGGCTGGTGTCAATACCCCAAGTCCTTCAGTCAGTACCTATGTCTCAAGGGAATGCCCAGCCAACAGCTTCTACCTACCTGAAATAGCACAGGCTGCTATTTAGAATTTAAAATAGCTTTGCATCTATTAGAACACATGGATCTATTTTATCATAAGGCTCAGGATGCCTAGTATTATATAAACTGGTTTAGCAACAAAACACATAGGTAGAATTCCAAAACCATCTAGTTTACATACTGATCTTATATAATAACAGACCTCTGAAGTGCAAGTTGAAAGTTCCTGCCAGGGACTGTGGATACAGAGAGCAATAGCTAGAATACCAAATATTATCATAATATGATATATTGATAGTGAGTTGGCCCCTGTCCTGCCATTTTGAAATTCTGCATGAGTTCCTACACCCTCTCTCTCTATCTTTCTCTCTCTCTCCATCCCCCAGATCACATATAACTAGATGGCAGGACAAGCCTAAACTCTCATGACTAATGCAATACCTTGTGATACATTTGTCACCTTTCAAAGCAATAACTCCACTCATTGCTCATTTCTGGTCATTGGCCACTAATATTAGCAAATACTTTCCTAGTAGCATTATGGAAGGCAGTGAGCTTGGATCCCCAATTCCTTCCAAACATATGAAGGCAGGAGCATGAGTCTAACACATCGTATTTCCTGTTTTATAGATATTCAAAGGGAGGAGAAGCTGAGTTGAACACACCCATGTCACCAACCCCTGACTTTTCTCCTCTGTATTTACTATATGTCCTTCTTCACCTGCCAATTTGCTTTTATCCTGAAGTCTGAGAAACTGAATGCCGATCAGGATAGAAACAAACAACCATAAATAAGTTTGAAATGCATTTATATTTCCATTATCTAAGAAGGTTGTGTATGTCTTTTCAATGAAAACTTGTACCTTTTTAGTTGCCATGAGAAACTAATGATGTGTCTCAGTTGATTAAAATAGCTAAGAATTCTCTTAGTATACTATTCCATAGAAGACTCTTAAATTACTTTAAGCCTCATGTATGGTCTGGAGTTTGGATTCTAAGGCAAATTGTTTCCTGTTTTTCATAAAAGAAATGAATAGAAGACTTCATTGTGTACATTTATCATCTCTGTTTTTCTTGCTGTGAGATGGTTGGTCATGGTAGATACAAGCATATCCTCCAGCAAATCACAAATTTTAGGAACTCTAACATGCATGTAGCACAGAGCTCATGAAGAGAACAGGGGAAGACTCACCTGCTAGAAAATATATTATAAATCAGTGTTGCAATTTAACTGAATACATCATAATTCATTTGAAAAGAAGTTCAGATTATGATTGTCAGTTATTTCATGTTCTGTTCAAAGACGGTGGAAGCACTGCTGGACTCTAGTATTTTGACTATCATGGGAATGTTCCAATGTAATATTCTGATTTCAAACAGTGCATTGGTGGTGCTTAAATAGATAATGGAACTTAAATAGAACTTAAATGATTAAGTCATGGGGAAACAGGAGGTCTGCATGCTAACCTTGCTTTGACCACTGACAGGAATTATGTTGATGTTTAATCTGTACTTCCAACATTTATTAATTCAATTTTCTCACCTGTATAACGAGTGACCCTGGTTCTCTAACAAACCTTGATAATCTTTAGTTGTAGGATTCTAGAAGCATCTGGATTTAATTTGGGCATGGACTCAAGTACAAAAAAAAAAATGTTATTTCTGAAACAGCCTGGAGATTGGATTAACATCACAAATGAATTTTTTTGAGAAAAGAATCACCAATTTGGAATTCATCTCCCCCGATGGTTTTTACTATTTGTTTAACTTTTACCAGATTTATAATAGTTTTATTTTTTTCCCCCTGCACCTGGACTGGCAGACAGAAAGGTTGGAGAAACACATCAACACTTATTTTAGATACTTTGTTATGAGAGCCAACTCTGTGATCTTTGCTCTGTCTATGAATTATTTATTTCATCTGATGTGCTTTTCCCTGGATTCATAAAATTTCCTTTTGTCATGATGTTTTTTCCCATTTTGGGGACTGTAAATACAGCTGACTAAACCTTACTCATGGCCAACACACATTGAATCTTGTGTAAAGGATTCCAGCATTCTTTCTGTTCACAGGCTATTCCATTTTTATTCACGTGCTTTTCTTTTGTTTACCCATGACAAAGTATCAGTGATGTAAAATAAAAGAATGACACCTGAGATTTCTAAAAGTCGGAGTAAGGTGACTTGAGCTTCCTCTTTTTAAAAACTTCGCTAATTTCATGGCAAAGTGCACTTCACTTGTTTTTTCTGACTCTCAGTTCCTTGTCTACAAAATGGAAATAATTATGCCTATCACACAATGTCCTTAGGATGGTAAACAAAAGCAATTCTACCCATCTGCTGCCATGTTGGCAAGCAATGATGGAATTGACTTCGAACAAATTTGGAGGTTCACCGTGCTCTCTTTGAAAAAAGGGACACAGTGACTGCACTGTGGGGACCCTGTAAGGTACCTCAAAAAGATAGACACGTATCCCTAAGACCATCAAAACTAGGATAAAATGAGAAGCATTCTGACTTCCCCTAAGAGCAGAGAATCAATGATGCCTTTGGTTCTTCTCTTTGGCTATGCAATGAAATCTCTTGGGGAATTTTTTAAAGTCTTAAAATCTAGACTGTATTTTTCACCAATTAAGTTGAACCAAGATATATGTGTAGTTTAAGGCTTTCAGATGATTCCAATATGCAATGAAGATTAAGAACTACAAAATGTGATAAATTACTCTGGATAAAGTATCTGTGGGAGTGTTGACCCTATAATTTTTTTCTAGCAGTTACTGCTACTGGTATAAATCCTAGTTCTTCTATCCACTTTTGAGTTGACTTTTGTACAGGATGAGAGAATAGGATCTATTTTGTTCTACACATGAATATCCAGTTTTTCAAGCACCATTTATGAGAGTCTGCCTTTTCTCTCGTACATGTTTTTGGCACCTTTGTCAGATGATTGTATCTGTGTGGGTTTCTCTATGTCTTCTATTCTGTTTCATGGGTCTGTGTGTCTGTTTTCATGTAGGTACTCACTGATTTTATTATTATATCTCTGTAATATAATTTGAAAATTGGGGATAGTCATACCGCTAGCATTACTGTTTTTGCTCTGAATTGCTTTGGCTATTCTGCATCTGTTGTTCATCCATATTAATTTTGGAACTATTTTTTCCAAGTTTTTTGAAGTATGTCCTTGGTGTTTTGATAGGGAATGCATTGGATCTGTAGATTGCTTTTGGTAATATGGCTATTTTAATGATATTAATTTTGCCTATCCATGAACAAGGGAGGTCTTTCCACCTTCTAATGTCTTCTATTTCTCTTTTCAGGGTCCTATAATTTTCCTGTACATATACTTTTTTTGTGTGTGTGGTGCTGGGATGGAACCCAGGGCCTTGTGCTTGTGAGGCAAGCACTCTACCAACTGAGCTATATTCCCAGCCCTGTACATATACTTTTGAGAAAATAAATACTATATTTTATATTTTTTTCATTTTCCCACTTTATATAAATGTCCATATGCACAAACATATTTACTTATACTCATATTTTCCCATTTTATATGCATGCCTACATACACAAATACATTTACATATACTTATATTTTATACATACATATTCAATAGCATTAAGATATGCTATTTAATTTTATCTCTATCACATTCTCACCTAACATACACATACATGACCATATGATCTAACATTCTTCATCAGCCAACCTCCAAGATGCTTCCTATTCCAAAATATGGGATCACTTTTTAAATAATATCCTGTTGTTGAGCATCTAAGTTGCCCTGAAATTTTTCCACTTACAAATTCTCCAATCAATGCCACTGTACACAGATTTCTTTGACCTTTTCTAGTCACAGACTTAGAATAAATTCCCAAATGTGTGGTCATCACTATGTCTCATATTCAATTTGTACCATATATGGACAATTTTTAAAAAAATTAAGTTCAGACCTTCACCTCAACATATGTTTCAATTGTATTCCTTTGTTTTTCTCCTTTGTCTCAATCAATAGGATCAATCAGAGATGAATTAATTTTTATATATGTATGTGTGTGTATATATATGTGTGTATATATACGCACATACACATTTAAAAACTCATCTCTCATTGATCTTATTAATTCACATCCCTGGCTTCTCTAAGTACTTTGTACACTTTTGTAATTAGCTGGGCATTTTGCCAAAATGTCCTTAGAATCCCTTCAAAAATAGCTCAGTATTGCTCCCATATCCAGGTACTAAAAATGCAGTTGTTATGATTCATTAATGTATAGATCCAAATAAGTGCCACAGTTTTCCCGGCGAGAACTTACTGTATTTGGGGCTAAAGCCACAGGAATATTCCAAGGTTACTTGCACAGTGAAATTGCATTGATATTCCATATGTGCATCATGGTGTATGAGGAAGCAAAATCTGCGAAAGGACTTAAATGTGAAAATAATTATGCAAATGATAAATATTATTTATTATTAAGTGTAATTAGTAGCTGTCAAGCAAATCTTTTTCTAACAGTCAAAGTGCCACATATCTTTCAAATGATTGCTTATAATTAATAATATTTAGATATGGAAAAAATGAGTTTTTCTCAACTTTTTCATCATAGCCCAGATATTTCCATGCAAACAACTTGATAGAATCAATAGAAGCTTAGTTAAGCAGGTGATAATCTTCTCTTGCCCTTCAATTTATCATTCAAAGCTTTTCCATGGATTGTAATCATTGAAAGTTTGTAATTGTAGCTTTCTGGCTCTATTTACTGTTAGAAAATTTCCTTTCGAATGGAGCTTGCAGTGCTAATAAGTAGTGGTTTTGAGAACACTTGTCTATAGCTCACAATGATTAGGTTCCCCTATATTGGAACTGGCTTACAGTATGCCAATTGTAGTATTTTAAGGTAATTTTTCACATCTGCCTTTCTGGTTTGATGCCTCGGGTAGGTGCTCAGTTAAGGTCTTGTACCACTTGGTCTCTGCTAACAAATGAGAGAACTGAATTCACTACCCACAACCTGCTCAGAAAGCTGAGAAAAATTGGAAAAGGACTGTGATATCTGTTGGCAATCAATCTGTTCCATTCAGTGTGATATTATTACAGCACATGCTATGTTGTTAATAAAACTCCAAGTCAAAGCAGTAGTTCAGGGAGGCTGAGAAAGGCATCATTTAAGTTTCATAAAGATGGTGTATATTGTTGGCAAGAGGGCCCACATTCATCTTTAATAATGACCAGAGTGTCCATTCCTCTTCCTTCTCCCTATGATCAGTCTCCCATTATCAGTTAGGACTCCATACCTTCCTGGCCACCTCCCCCATCCTAGCAGCTGCTTGTCTCAGGACCTGCTTTGGAATATGTACTAGAGGAAGCTCTGAGAGCACAGGGCACATTTTCTGCAAAGATGAATCAGTCTTTTATGAGCTGCACAATATAACACGGGAATCAGGAAACTAATGAAAGAGAATATGAGCTAAAATTGAATAGTTATACAACAGTAGCCTATTTAGGAAGATGAAGCAGCAGATTACCTGCTGTATATCACCCAGTAGGTGTGCTTTCTCTACGTTTTCCTTTGTTCTTTTTCCCAAGGAAACGAGAATGGATTACATTCTATTCCTGCTTTGGACTAAAAGTGTATGTTGTTCATGATTGTGAGATAAAAGTGGGAAAGAGGATATACATGGAGTCTTGGTTATCAATGAAGTGGTTGGGTTCTACATCTGTCTGTATTTATAAGGAGAGACTTGTTAACATAAGCATATGTCAGAAAATTAAAAGTTGATTGGAGTCATAAATGGCCTGAGGGTGTGTGTGGAAAGTAGAAGATGCCAATCACACACATTGCTCAGATGCTGTCAGAGGGATTTGGAAAGCCGTTAGAGTATATGAGCCCTGTCCCAGATCTTCTTAGTATCAGATGGGAATGACTCTTTTTCTTACACAGATCACCCCTATACTTTCTACAAGGGAGGTCCCCACAAATGTGGTGTCTGCAGTGATCATCTGATTTCCCCCCACCCATATATTGTTGAGAGATGCAATTAAGTTAATGTGCAGACAAAGAAATGATAGGAGCTCTGGGGTGAGATCACCTGTGTTAGAATCCCAACTCTGTCATTGACCTAGTTATGCAAATTGGAAAAGTTCTTTAAATTCTCTAAATTGCAGTTGCTTTGTTTATAAGGTAGCAGTAGGATCAGTCCTTCCTGGATTATTATGAGCATTAGCAATAATACATGTAAAAAGGCCAGGATATTACTGACAAAAAAGACATTCAAAATGGTAACTGTTGCAAAAACTTGGGGAAAAATTCTATCCATTTTAGACCATCCTAAAGTGAAACAATATAATAAAAACTTATCAGAAAAAAGAGTCAACAAAGATTTATCTGGTCATGTGACTGTATCCTGTGGATAGGTCTTAATTTACATCCAGAGAGATTCTCAATATATAGTGTCTTTAACACAATTCCAACACGTGTCATAAGAACTAAAGCTTTGAATTCTTTGATTTCTCACTATTTGATTTTTTAATCTTAATAATTCATTAGAGTACATTTGAGTTTAGCCCTTACTAAATTACAAACGCTAGCATTTTATATGTGAAATGCATAGTTTGCCCAATGCAGGTGAGGACAAAAATAAAGATTTTGAACTGGTTGACTATGGCTTCTAGTCTAGGCTTCTAGTCTAAGTCCATAGACTAAAAGGTAGAATTAGCAGAGCTGGTAGGTTAATCATTTTGAAACTGCTTGGATTAAATCAAGATGCTGATCTCCAATAGCTATATGCACTTTGAGATGGTCTTCTTGAAGCATAAGGATATGTCTTATTCAAGTAAAATCCACCAAGTTGTTAAAGGGCACTTAATACTTCCCATTTGGTAATTTTTCTCTCATTCAGGAATCTGAAATGCAAACTCCATGTAGTTAGTTAGATATCCCATCATTTTTCAATATTATTACTTTTATTTCTACCATCTTTATAATCATTGACCAGCTCAGTGCCTGTATGAGCCAGGCTTCATATCCACTTACACTATGCACTGCTGTGTGTGTGTGTGTCTGTGTGTGTGTGTGCGCGCGCGCGCGCGCGCTAAATTTGTGTTAGCTCTTGTCTCTCTCAAACAGGTATCAATTTTTCATTCATTAGGTAAATATGATATTAACTACTTAGGAAGGGAAAAGATGATATCATCCCAAATGCCCTATTTTGAATAATTCGTAGTGGCTGCCAAAAGCACTCTTATTGACAGAAAATTTAAGAAAAATCTCAAGACTCTGTTGAGCTTCAGTGGAGAAGAATGTCATGATTGATAAACTGTGTCTTCCTTCGGTGAAAGAAGACAGAATTAAGAATAATGGTACAGAGGACCTAAAGGACAGCAACAATGAGACTCCCTTAATGTCCTTGGTCTGTATGACCTACTTGGAGATTATGTCCCTAGCTTTTATCATGCTCCTGTCCAGTTCATTTCCTGACCATTACATGCATGGTCTTTGCTTCACTCTTCCCTTAGTTGCTACTGAATCTTCCTGACTGGGAATCTCCATGCCCTCTCTTCCTTTCGTGGGATGCTTGGCTGAGCATCCCATCTTCTAAAGTGGCCTCTACAAGGAAGCCCTATTTACCCTCAGAAATTGCTTCTGGTTGATGTACATTGCATTTCCCTCCTCTTTTATGCTATCCAAGGGGTATGAATTTGTAATTATTCCTTGGTAGGTTTTCTTTTATTTTTCTTCTTGATACTAGGGATTGAACCCAGGGGTGCTTAACCACTGAACCACATCCCCAGCCCTTTCTATTTTTTTAATTTGAGACAAGGCCTTGTTAATTTGCTTAGGACCTTGCTAAATTGCTGAGGCTGGCCTTGACCTTGGTGTTCTCCTGCCTCAGCCTCCTAAGTTGGTGGGATTATAGGCATGTGCCAGGTGCAGTAGCTTTACTTTTACACCTACTATTCTCAAGAAGTTGCAGAACCTTCTCTCTCTGTTTAGTCAAGTACATCATACCCAATACCTACACCCAGGAGAGAGTAGACATTTGATGCATACTCACAGGAAAAATGATGCACTAAACCTTGGAGATTCTAATAATGAAACAGAGTTCGTGGCTTCACAGAAGCACGGTAAGAGCAGTACAGGTGTGAGGGAATATCCCTGCCTGAATCAAGAGATAGATAATGGGACAGCATGCCAGGTGTGCTGGTCAGATTGAGATTTAAGAATAATAAGTAAAAGTAGACCTCGATAAAATTGCTTCTCAAAAAAAAATCAAACACTGCGACTTCTGTTCTCTATTTGAATGCTATGTTTCACCATTAGTTTATTATTTCAAATCAAATCACATTACCAGGCAAATTAATAGATAACTTCAATATTATCTTAAAAGCATTTTTAAAGAACTTAAATGGACATTTTTGCCTCTGGACAGCACACTGGACAGTGAATTAGACTTTCACTTCGAGGCTTTTTTTTTTTTTTTTTGGGTACTGAGGATTGAACTTGGGGTTGCTTAACCACTGACTCGCATTCCCCAGCCCTTTATTATATTTTATAGAGAGATGGGGGCCTTATTAGTTTGCTTATAGTCTTGCTAAATTGCTGAGACTAGCTTTGAACTTGCTAATCCTCCTGCCTCAGCCTCCTGAGCTGCTGGGATTACAGGTGTGTGCCACCATGCCCAGTGAGGCTATTCTTTGTTTTGGGTTTTTTTGTTTGTTTATCAATGGTCACTCTTTTTTATTTGTTCTAGTTATACATGACAGTAGAATGCATTTTGATATGTCATACATAAATGGAGTACAACTTCTTGTTCTTCTGGTTGTTCATGATGTAGATTCCTTCTGCTGTCCTTTCTACCTCCATACCCCTTCCACTCCCTTCGCTCCTCTCTGTCTAAACCAAAGTATCTCTATTCTTCCCAACCACCACCCTTGTTGTGAATTAGAATCTGCATATCAAAGAAAGCATTCCACCTTCAGTTTTTTGGGACTGTCTTATTTCGCTTTGCATTATATTCTCCAGCTTCATCCATTTACTGACAAATGCCATAATTTCGTTCTTCCTTAAGACTGATGAATATTCCATTTTGTGTGTGTGTGTGTGTGTGTGTGTGTGTGTGTTTATATATATATATATCACATTTTCTTTCCCTTCATACAGCTTTTTTAGGACTTGATATGTCCTCTAATTGTTTAGATCCAAGAGCATGAATGGGGTCTCTGGGTCCATTTGACAAAGGTCAACGGGGATTACAGAAACATAGATTTTTCTGGTATTTTAAGCAGAAAATGGACCAAACATCTCCTACAGTTTTGGAACATGAACTTATAGTGGAATAATTTAGAGAAGGAAAGAGGGCCTACACCACATCTCTCTCAAGTGCAATAATAAAAAGTTTGGGTTTTGTTTTGTTTTGTTTTGTTTTGTTCCTTTTCAGGAACTACTGTCTTTCAGCCTGAAAAAAAAAAAAATGTTCATTCACCTTGACTCTATCATATAAAAGGAGAGTTTGCTTGTCGGGTTAGTAAACCAGGATTATATCCATACTTTAATTGTCCCTGACCTGAATGCACTCATGTGTGACCCTGCTAGTCAGTACCATGTTTAAGTCCACTGGATACTGCTTACATTAAGTCTGATGGACTTTAGTGCCATCTTCAGCTCTGTTTTATTTGGAATATAGGCCATTTGTACAAAATGCATCTTATGGCCTGCTTAAAATCTCAGACAGAAGCCAAGGTGATGGCAAGTCATGACTTGCAAGACCAAACTAGAAGATCTTTTAAAATTTAGCCAATTTAAATGGTAGAAAATATTGACTTACTCTTTATTTCAACCAAATGGTCATATAGAGAAAGAGCTAGTAGCATGAAAATGAAAGTGAAATGTGTAGTGTTCACATTGTCCTTGTGTTTATCTTTCATGCTACAATTACAAGTAAAATTCATTGAATGAATATTAAATTTATTATATAGCTGATATCTATTTCCTCTTTACTTTTTTATTGCCCATCATAATTAATAATTCTGTTTGTTAAACTTTCTATTCTGAAGCTGTGTGATTTTTCTCTAGTGTTGGACCCAAAATAAGTAATAAATCCTCTAACCTAATATTTGTGTGATTATTATTGTATTTTTTAAAAGAATCTTGGACCATTTTTCATGAATATCTTATGAATTTCTATATCATTATTTTAATGGTTGCATAGTAGTTTATAAAAGCAATAGATCATCTTTTATTCCTCCCATTTCTTATTAGACATACATTCTGTTTCATTTTTTATTATTAAAAATATAGTGCCTCTAAACTGCAAAAAGGACTTTGGTGATCAGCCTTGAACATAAAACCTTGCTCACCTATGTAATGCTTGCCCTCAATTAATGCTTAGTCATTTGGACCTTTTAGTCAGAGGCAAGTGATGCATGCAGCACAGAAAATGCTTTATGTAATTCCAGGGAAATTTTGAACATAATATTGAGTGGTTTAATAAAACGTCAGAAAAAATATATAAGAAGAAAGAGAGTCATGATGTTTGCTGTCCCCTTTTAAATTTTCATAGCAAACATTTGAAAAGTGTCTCATGCAACCCAAGAACTAAAACAAGATTTGAGACTGAGCCATTAAGTATCAATTATCATAAACCACTTCTATCTGCTTCTTTGATTAAATGTTTTCCTCATGTTTTACATTTAGGGAATACACCTCATCAAAAGAATGGTAAATGCAAAAGGATTAAATCATTCAGAATAACTTGGTAGGTCTTGCAAGGGAGTGCTTTGAAAAAGAAGCCGAATAGTTAACCTGAACATTTTAAACAAATGGAGTTTGGCTGATTTCCTGGGCTACAGAAAAGACCCCTGTAGGTCCAGCTGGAATCCTTCATCCATTGGCCCAGATGTTTTCTTGATGCAACTGCTTCCCAGGTATAGGAAATGCTGGATGTAGAGCTGAACATACCTGAACTGCTGGGGATCTTTCCATTTAACTGGAACCAACCAGGGAATGATACTGATTGAAAGACACTGAAATTTCCCTCCAGGATGGACATGGGGACAAGTCCTTCTAGAACCAGACATGCTTCAGAGATTGCCTCTGGAAGCAGTCATCTTCATGCAATATTTATATTTCCAATTTGCTTATAGATGTTTTCTGAATGAGCTAGTGCATTTCTTTGAACACAAGCCATTTGGAAATTTGCAAGAGGTGCTGTTGCTAGTCTCAGAATATGGAGTTGTGACATTTATTATGTACTGTCACAGTATAACCATAAAAGTACCCAGGAATGTGGCATCATTGTTGTTGTGGTCATGATCATTAGCACCATTTACCACACACTGTCACTTATTGAGCACCTACTGTATAAACCACCATGCCTCTTGTTTGTGAACTAATTTAGTTAATCCTCACAAATTTCTCTATAAGTATCGCCCAAAAAGTAAGTTCCAGTAACATCCCGTTTTATATAAAAAGACACCAAGGAGAAAAATATATAGAATTTGGCTATGATCACAGATGTATTTTGATGGTGCAAAAACTCAAACTGTCTCCAAAGGCAGCAGCCTGAGCACTATACTGACTTCCACATACACAGCAAAAGGAAACAATCCTGATGAGCTTTAGAAGTCTCTTCACCTTCATTCAACCTCATCCAGCTTTTATTTCAATGAAGTTGCTAAGAAACAATAGATCATGGATTATTGTCAAATTATTGTGTTACTCCCCATAATTGACTATCTTGAACTGAACTGCTTCTATTTATTAGATGTCTTATCGTGTTATGTGGTCTAACAGAGCTGTTATCACCAGACTTGACAAATGAGATCCACATGTATGAGATCCTATCATGTGCTTACCCACAAGTAATAAACAAAGTCCAAATCTGTAGTCTTTTGCAGTCTCTTCCAGGCCAGCTGTCACTGCTCTCCTGTGTCTCCTAGTGATCCTACAGTATGCATGAGGACCTATAGTCTAGTAAAATTGAGAAAGGTGTGCTGGCTTGAAAAATCTCTTCTGAGCACTTCTATCATGCAGAGGTCTAGATCACTGTGGTAGGTTTGAAGGGGATTTAAAAATAATAAGACAGAGTAAGAGAGACAGGCATTGACACTATTGACAACACCACTTTAATCACTAGGCAGGGAAGAAATGGGGGAGTGGGCAGAGGAGATCAAAATGGGGAAAGCTCCGTGTGGTCCATTCTCAAGCCAGATAATTGGAATTTTGTTCTTCAAACGTGGGCCACTTCCAGGAAATTTTGAACCATGAAGGTTTTGCTCAGTGTTTAAGAAGTCATACCAAAAAAAATTGAAAGGGACTGAAGTTAACAGAACATCATAAAATTGTGTCTCATAAGTAAGAAAATGTCAGTCCTCCCCCCTACTCCCAAAACTTAGGATATCTATTGATATATTGTGCATTATAGATTCTCTATTGGAATTTGCTCTTTATTCATTAGTAAGCAACATAGTGTAAAATCATTGAAATTTGGTGTATAAACTCATGCCTTCTCTGATTATGTAGCTAGACTACTGCTGAGATTCATGATATTTCAATTTTTTTCCGAACAAGTGATACAGATCCCGAAATCACAAGATGTTTAAGGGGACTCAATACATATTTGATGCCAAGCCTTTTTTTTTTAGAGATGAGGAAACTCCAGCACAGTTAAGTGAATTGATCCGTACAAGCCTGACCTGAAAGCTATAAAGGAGTTGTAATCAGACATATCCACTCCAGCTAACTCCAAATTTTTTGATGCTTTCATCTCACCACCAAGCAATAAAGTTGATTCTTCATAGGCAGAACACTGTGGCTTGACTCCATAGGATAATACTGAAAAAAAAGAAAAAAATGTGGGTTAAAGAAAAAATAATAGCAAAAGTAGATCTGGGATTTTAAAAAACTGGTGTTCACTTTGTTATTATGGGCTCAGAGCAATAGCTTGTACTACATTTAAATGGAATTCTATCTACTCCATTTTAATAAATCTTTGGATTCTGCATGTGTCATAAAAATGTAAGTAAGTTTTAGAACAGTGAGATGTATGAAATTAATTTCTTCTCTGTGTCAAAAAACTCCATGAAAGACAATTAATGTATAAAACCCCAGGGATTGTTGCCCTAGCGTCTACTTTGCCAGATGAAACCATGGATCTCAAATCCCATTGTTATCCTGGTATTTATTATTTGTGGATCTAGGGAAGATGTAATCTTAAATTGAATATGTACTTCATCAGCAGGCTGAGGGTGTCTTCTCCTTTCTACCCCCTTTTGATCTGGAGCAAAGTGTCTAGTTGTGAATATTGATGTTACTCCTATACCAGATCACTACTGCTTGCTGTTTTCACATCACAGCATATTTAGAAAATGATATAATTTATATAACCACACTGGGGTAAACTGGAGGACATGTAAATGGAGCTTGATAAAAATGGTATCATATTTTTATATTAAAAAACTGCAGTAAAAATAATGTATGAGGTATTAGGGAAAATCTTATTTATTTTCTATAAAATTCTCAAAAAATATTTTAATTTTTTTAAATGAGAAATTTGTTCCTGTTTCTATAAATCTAAGTTTTTCTGTCAGATCTTATGCTAAACTTGTATCCACAGTTATGCTTTAGAAAATGTTACCTTAACGATTTCTGCAGTCATGTGCAATGATCCCACTCCTTGGTTTATACCCAAAGGACTTAAAATTAGCACACTACAGTAACACAGCCTCATCACTGTTTATAGCAGCTCAATTCACAATAGCTAGACTGTGGAACCAACCGAGAAATTTGA
>JAJEJO010005562.1:96224-159561 GCA_020662805.1 Glaucomys volans
GACCCATGGGTGTGAATGTTGCTTTTTGTACTCACCATCTGGTGGTCATCTCAACTCTCCACCAGTCTCTGCCTTCCCTGGGTCACCTTCCTGGGACCCCCTGGAGATGCTGCTTGTGACTAGATACAATGATCTCCAAGATTCTGAGTAAGCCAGGCTCCACTGGGAGCCCCAAGGTTTGGGGAACCATTATCTCATATCCCACTTTTCATGAATGGGTTTCACAAATGCATATCTATGAAGACTGGTTGGTATCATTTAAGTAAAGTCAGGATGGGGGTAATGCTTAACTTGTTAAGAAACTGCCCAACTTTTTCAGTCTACATTCCTAACAGCATCAAATGAACTCCTCTTCCTTTATACTCTCCCCCAAACTAGATAATCAGCCTTTTAGAGTTCAGCCATTCTATATGGTGTCCTTATTGTTGAGTTTTGAGAATACATAACAGAATGTGTGACAGACATCATTGCCCTGTGTACATTATGAATGCACAGGTGGTGTGACTCTACTTGGTGTATAACCAGAGAAACAATAGCTGTACTCCATTTATGTTCAATGAATCAAAAATTAAATAAATTTTAAAAAATTGAAAAGAATATATATATATATATACACACACACACACATATATATATATGCACTCTGTACTTTTTTTCAGGCTGTCCTTTCATTTACTTATGATATTTCCAAAAGAAATTTTTAGTTTTGATAAAGTCTCATTTATATACTTTATGTATCATGTTTTTGGTGTGGTATTTAAGAAATCTTTGCCTAACCTGAAGCTTTTGTACTAGGTGTTTTATAAATTTACAATTAGTTTATGTTTTGCACATCTTTTGCACATGGTGTATGTTATACAGTTCATTATTTTGTATTTGGAAATTCCATTCTTCCAGTACATTGTTGAAACAACTTTTCTCTCTCCATTTAATCATCTTTGTTAAAAATCTGTTGCTAGTGTATATGTGAGTCAATTTATAGGTTCTATTCTTCTTCATTTATACTTTAGTTTCCCATTACACCAACACCACATCAGTCAGTTACTGTAGCTTTATAATAAATATTGAAGTAAGGTAATATAAATCATCTAACTTTATTCTTTAAGGTTATTTTACCTATTCTGGGTATTTCACATACCCACCTGAATTTTAGAATCAATTTTTTGTAAGTTACCTGCTGGCCTATGTCTGGAATTGCCTTCAGTTTATTGACTCATTTGAGCAAAATTGTCTTTCTTTTTCATAATCTTGACCTACTGACTCATGCAAAAGATAATCTCTCTCTATTTAGGTCTTTTCAGATTTCCTCAACAATGTTTTATTCTCTTCATCATATAGAGCTTGTGTATCTTTTGTCACTTTTGTAAAAATTTTAGTTCTTGTACACAAATGGAGTACAACCATCAATTTTCTGGTTGTCCACAAAGTAGAATCATATAATTTGCCTATTCATACATATACATAGGGTAAAGATGTTTGTCTCATTCTATTATCTTTCCCTCCCCACCCTCTCCCCACTCCTCATTTACCTCTATACAATCCATCCCTTCTCCGTTCTTTTCCTACCTCCCCACCCCCGCTATGTGTCATCAGCCACTTATAAGAGAAATCATTCAGCCTTTGGTTTTTTGGGATTGGCTTATTTCACTTAACATGATCTTCTCCAATTCCATCCATTTACCTGCAAATGTCATAATTTTATTATTCTTTATGACTGAATAATATTCCATTGTGTATATATACCACAGTTTCTTTATCCATTCATCTATTGAAGGGCCTCTAGTTTGGTTCCACAGTCTAGCTATAGTGAATTGGCCTGCTATAAACATTGATGTGGCTGCCTCACTATAATATGCAGATTTTAAGTCCTTTGGGTATAGGCCAAGGAGTGGGATAGCTGGGTCAAATGGTGGATCCATTCCATGTTTTTTGAGGAATCTCCACACCACTTTCCAGAGTGGCTGCACTAATTTGCAACCCCACCAGCAATGTATGAGTGTACCTTCTTCCCCACATCCTCGCCAACACCTATTGTTGCTTGAATTCTTGATAATAGACTTTCTAATTGGGGTGAAATGATATCTTAAGGTAGTTTTGATTTGCATTTCTCTTATTACTAGAGATGTTGAACATTTTTTCAAATATCTGTTGATTGCTTGTAGATCCTCTTCTGTGAAGTATCTGCTCATTTCCTTAGCCCATTTATTGATTGAGTTATTTATATTCTTGGTGTAGAATTTTTTGAGTTCTTTATATATTCTGGAGATTAGTGCTCTATCTGACGTGTGTGTGGCAAAGATTTTCTCCCACTCTGTAGGCTCTCTTTTCACATTGCTGATTGTTTCCTTTGCTGAGAAAAAGCTTTTTAGTTTGAATCTATCCCAATTATTGATTCCTGCTTTTATTTCTTGTGCTTTGGGAGTCATGTTAAGGAAGTCTGGTCCTAAGCCAACATGACGAAGATTTGGACCTACTTTTTCTTCTATTAGGTGCAGGGTCTCTGGTCCCTTCCTAGGTCCTTGATCCATTTTGAGTTGAGTTTTATACAAGGTGAGAGATAGGGGTTTAGTTTCAATTTGCTGCATATGGATTTCCAGTTTTCCCAGCACCATTTGTGGAAGAGGCTATCTTTTCTCCATTGTATGTTTTTGGCTCCTTTGTCAAGTATGAGATAACTGTATTTATATGGGTTTGTCTCTGTGTCCTCTATTCTGTACCATTGGTCTACCTGCCTATTTTGGTGCCAATACCATGCTGTTTTTGTTGCTATTGCTCTGTAGTATAGTTGAAGTTCTGGTATTGTGATATCACCTGCTTCACTCTTCCTGCTAAGGATTGTTTTAGCTATTCTAGGTCTCTTATTCCTCCAAATGATTTTCATGATGGCTTTCTCTATTTCTATGAGGTCTGTCATTGGGATTTGAATTGGAATTGCATTGAATTTGTATAGCACTTTTGGTAGTGTGGCCATTTTGAAAATATTAGTTCTGCCTATCCAAGAACATGGGAGATCTTTCCATCTTCTAAGGTTTTCTTCAATTTCTTTCTGTAGTGTTCTGTAGTTCTCATTATAGAGTCTTTCACCTCTTTTGTTAAATTGACTCCAGGTATTTTATTTTTTTTTGAGGCTATTGTGAATGGGATAGTTTTCCTAATTTCTCTTTCAGAGGATTAATCAATTATGAATAAGAATGCATTAGATTTATCAGTGTTGATTTTACATCCTGCTACTTTACTGAATTCATTTATGAGTTCTAGAAGTTTTCTGGTGGAATTTTTGGGCTCCTCTAAATATAGAATTATATCATCTGCAAATAGTGATAGTTTAAGTTCTTCTTTTCCAATTCAAGTCCCTTTTATTTCTTTAAAACTAAAGAAATAGTTAATTGCTATTAACTATTGCTATTAACTAATAGTTAATAGCTATTACTATCTAATTTCTCTGGCTAGAATTTCAAGGATGATGTTGAATAGAAGTGGCAAAAGAGCGCATCCCTGCCTTGTTCCAGTTTTTAGAGGGAATGCTTTCAATTTTTCTTCATTTAGAATGATGTTGGCCGTGGGCTTAGCGTAGATAGCCTTTGCAATGTTGAGGTATGTTCCTACTATTCCTATTTTTTCTAGTGTTTTGAACATGAAGGGGTGCTGATTTTATCAAATGCTTTTTCTGCAGCTATTGAAATAATCATGTGGTTCTTAACTTTAAGCCTGTTGATGTGAATTACATTTATAGATTTCCGGATGTTGAACCAACCTTGCATCCCTGGGATGAAACCCACTTGATCATGGGGCACTATCTTTTTAATATGTTTTCATATGCCTTTTGCTAAAATTTTGTTAAGAATCTTTGCATCTATGTTCATTAGGGTTATTGGTCTGAAATTTTCTTTCCTTGATGTGTCTTTGTCTGGTTTTGGTATCAGGGTGACATTAGCTTCATAGAATAAGTCTGGGAGTGTTCCCTCATCTTCTGTCTCATGGAATACTTTGAGGAGTATATGAAAGCAGTACTAAGAGGAAAATTCATTGCATGGAGCGCATTCAACAAAAGAATGAAAAGTGAACAAATAAACAACCTCACATTACAGCTCAAAACTCTAGAAAAAGAAGAACAGATTAGCACCAAAAGTAGTAGAAGACAGGAAATAATTAAAATCAGAGCTGAAATCAATGAAATTGAAACAAAAGAAACTATTCAAAAAATTGACAAAACAAGAAGTTGGTCCTTTGAAAAAATAAACAAAATTGATAAACCCTTAGCCACACTAACAAAGAGAAGGAGAAAGAAAACTCAAATTACTAAAATTTGAGATGAAAAGGAACTATCACAATGGACACTATCAAAATACAAAACATAATTAGAAACTATTTTGAAAATCTATACTCCAACAAAAAAGATAGTCTCAAAGATATCAATAGATTTCAAGAGTCATATGAGCCACCCAAACTGAATCTGGAGGACAAACACAATTTAAATAGACCAATTTCAAGCAATGACATAGAAGAAGTCATCAAGAGCCTACCCACCAAGAAAAGTCCAGGGCCAGATGGATTCTCAGCCGAGTTCGACAAGACCTTCAAAGAAGAACTCATTCCAATACTCCTCAAAGTATTTTTTTGTCACTTTAACCCCTAAATATTTCAAAATGTTGATGTTATAGGAAATGATGTTTAAAAATAATTTCAATTTTAATGCATTCTTTCCAATATGTGGAAATATATATGATTTTATATATTGATCTTGTATATTGCACTCTTCATCAGCTCACTTTTTAGTTTTATCAGCTTTATTGCAGGTTCCAGTTTTCTGTATATATGATCATGATATCTGCATATTAAGACAGGTTAGTCTCTTGATTTTCTAGTTGGATGCCATTCCTGCTATTCACTGGAGAGAATTTCTACTACAAAGTTGCATAGAAATAGCAAAATAAGACTTTTTTTTTCCTGATCTTAGAGGGAAAAAATCTTTAATCTTTTATCATTATGCATGATGATTTATCTCTAAGTTTTTCATAAATGTTCATTTTCAAGTTGAGGGAGTTCTTTCCTACTACTAACCTTCTGAGAATTTTTATCTGGATAAAAATATTCAGATAAAAAAATCAGATAAAAATATCCAGATATTGGAGGCCCCTGCTGACGGTAGGCGATGTCCGCCTAGAGCTGTAGCCTCCGCCGCAGGTGCCGTTACCGGCTGTGACCGGGTCTGTGGTCGACTTGTCTGGGCGTCTCATGGCTGCTAGCAAGTCTCTGGTGCCCAACCGGCTGCGCCTGCCGCTCTGCTTCCTTGGTGTCTTTAGCTGCAATTTCTACTATGGGATCCTGCAGGAAAAGATAACAAGAAGACAACATGGGGAGGGAGCCAAACAGGAGACGTTCACCTTTGCCTTAACTTTGGTCTTCATCCAGTGTGTGATTAGTGCAGTGTTTGCCAAGATCTGGTGGATCCTACTCGGAGCTGGATCTGCGCTGCCTGTTCCGTCTCCTATCTGGGTGCATGGTCTCCAGCAACTCAGCACTACAGTTTGTCAACCACCCAACCCAGGTCCTTGGTAAATCCTGCAAGCAATCCCAGTCATGCTCCTTGGGGTGACCTTCTTGAAGAAGTACCCATTGGCCAAGTACCTGTGTGTGTTGCTAATTGTGGCTGGAGTGGCCCTTTTCATGTACAAACCCAAGAAAGTAGTTGGGGTGGAAGAACATACAATTGACTACGGAGAATTACTCCTGCTATTGTCTCTGACCCTGGATGGGCTGACAGGCGTTTCCCAGGACCACACGCGGGCTCATTACCAAACAGGCTCCAACCACATGATGTTGAATATCAACCTTTGGTCGACATTGCTGCAAGGAGCTGGAATCCTGTTCACTGGGGAGCTCTAGGAGTTCTTGAGCTTTGCTGAAAGATACCCAACCATCATTTATAATATCCTGCTCTTTGGCCTGACCAGTGCCCTAGGTCAGAGTTTCATCTTCATGACATTTGTGTATTTTGGTCCCCTGACCTGCTCTATCATCACCACAACTGGGAAGTTCTTCACCATTTTGGCATCTGTGATCTTCTTTGCCAACCCCATCAGCCCCATGCCGTGGGTAGGCACTGTGCTTGTGTTCCTGGGTCTTGGTCTTGATGCCAAGTTTGGGAAGGGAACAAAGAAGACATCCCACTAGGAAGAGAGAGACTACCTCCACTCCACGAGTACTTAAGTTATTATCTCCAGCAGCGACATCTCTTGGGAAAATGGACTTGGTAGTGATAAGGAACTGGATTCCACTTTTGTTCCTTTTTTTTTTTTTATTTTTTTAATCAAAGGAAGAAAAATCACATATTCTAAAAAAAGTTCTTGGATTTTACCAAGAAAAAAATATATACAGATGTTGGTTTTCTTAACTGATTTTTCTGCTTCTGTGGATATGATTACATGGTTTCCTTTTTAGTTTATTAATACATTAGATATTATCAATTTCTTTTTGAATGCTAAATCAGTCTTGCATTTGTAGGATAAATCCACTTAGTCATGATATAGGATCCTTTTTATATATCATTGGATTTGATTCCCCAAATTTTGAGTAGAATTTTTTGCATCTATATTCATGAGCGATGGTCTGCAGTTTTCTTGTCTCATAATGCTTTTTTTTTTCTTTTAAATTTGTTATCAGAATAATGTTGGTCTCACAAGATTGAGCCAGGAAATTTTCTTTCCTCTTGAATTCTGTGAATCTTCTGTAGAATTGATATCAATTATGTCTTAAACATTGAGTAGAATCTACTACTGAAGACATCTGGTCTGAATTTTTTAAATTGTGGTATTTTCCATCACAGATTTGATTTCTTTTTTTTTATTTCCTCATTTTTTTTATTGGTGAATTACAGTGGTACATGTTGATGGGATTTGTTGTTACATACTCATACATGAATATAACAATATAATTTGACCAATATCACTCCCCAGCACTTACCCCACTCCCTTTTTCCCACCCCTTGTATCTTCTGTTTTCTGTTGTTTTTGCATTTTTTTTTAATTTTTAAAATTCTATTCATTCTAGTTAGTTGTGCATTACAGTAGAATGCATTTATACATTTTGATAGATCATACATAAATGAAGTGTAATCTCTCATTTTTCTGATTATACATATGGCAGGATCACATTGGTCATGCGGTCATACATGTACATAAGGTAATTTAATAGAAGTATATTCATTTTCTGTTTTTTATTTGAGCTTTGGTAATTTGTATTTTTCATCTAAGCTATTCATCTAGTGGCACAATGTATTTTTAATATTCTATGTTTTAAGTGTCTGTACAATCTGTAGCTATGTCACATCTCATTTCTGATATTAGTAATTTGTGTCTTCTTTCCTTTCTCCCTGATCAATCTGTCTAAAAATTTGTCAGTTTTTGAAAGAATCAGCTTTTTATCTGATTGATTTTCTGGGCTTTTCTCTATTGTTGCTTTTTGGTCTGTTCTTTATTACTTTCTTTCTTTATTTACTTTGGGAATGATTTTCACTTCCTTTTTTAGCTTTTATTGTGAAAACTGAGGTTGCTGATTTAAGATTTTTCTTCTTTTCTAATAATTGCACATTATGGTTTAGGTGTGAGGTATTCCCCAAAAATTTATGTGTGAGACAATGCAAGAATTTTTTTTGAGGTGATATGATTAGATTATGAGGTGTGGTTTAATCAGTGGATTAATCCACTGATATGGATTAAGTGAGTGATAACTGTAGGCAGATAGGGTGTGGCTGAGGGAGGTAGGTCACTGGGGGTGTGCTTCAGGGCTTTATAGTTTGTCTGTGGTGAACAGAGATCTCTCTGCTTTCTGTTTACCATGTCCTGAGCTCCTTTCCTCTACCACACCCTTCTGCCATGATGTGCTTTCTACCTTGGGCCCAGAGTTATGGAATCAGACAGTCATGGACTGAACCTATGAAACAGTAAGCCAAAATAAACTTTTCCTCCTCTAAGTCATTCCTGTCAGTACTTTTGGTCACAGTGACAAAAAAATAAAATAAAAAATTAAAAAACTGACTAAAACAATGCACTGAGAAGTGTATATTTCCCCCTTAAGTACTACTTTGGTGGCATTCCATAACCACTGATGTGTTTTGTTTTCAGTAACATTTAGGTTATAATAGTTTTTAGTTTCCCTCATGATTTCTTCTTGGCCTCATGGGCCATTTAGAAGTGTCTTACTTAGTTTAAAAATATTTGTTTTTTTTAAAGATATTTTTCTGTCACAGTTTTTAATTTCAGAACTTTCATCCTTTTAAATGTATGGAGACTTGTTTTATGGCTTAGAATATGGTCTATCTTAGTAAATGTTCCAGGTACAATTCCAGAAAAGAAATATATGTGTTTCTGTATGGATAGATGAAGGGTTTTACAAATGTCCACGAGGTCAAGTTAATGGGGTTGTAAATGTCCAGCATACATGGATAAGCATATCTTCCTATTCTGTCCATTAGTATGCTTCATGAATTTTGTAGTTCTGTCATTTCTTTACATAGATATTTAGAACTCTTATGTTCTCTTGGCAAATTGACCCCTTCATCATTACAAAATCATTTTCATCCCTGGCAATATTTTGTCCCAAAATCCTCTTTGTCTGGTTTTAGTGTAAACACTTAACTCTCTTTTACCAGTGATTATTGATATTGACAGATTTATTATCTTGCTATCTGTTTTCTACTTGTTCATTCCATTTTATGTCTGAGATTTCAAATATTCTTGAACTTTTTTCTGGTAGGCTGTGATGTTATTCAGAAACAGTTCTATTCTTTCTGATCTTGCTTTTAAGAGTTGTTAGGAAGGAACAGAGTCATAGTTAATCTAAGGCTTATCACTGCCCACAACTGAGGCCACAATCCTCTTCCTAATACCCCAGGGATCATGAGGTTTTCCATTCTGGGTAGAAGGAATAGGCACTTTCCCAGGACCTGTGGACAACTGATTTTGTCGCCTTTAAACTTTTTGAACTGTTCTTTTTCTGCTTTCTGATGGTTTCTCTCCACTCACACCCTTATCAGTACTATGCTGGGTGCTTGAGGGAGCCCCTCTGTGGATCCCTGGAGCTCCATGTGCATCTCTTTGTTTTCTGATACTTGGTTCTGTGAAGTCTAGCTATCTTAGTTTCTCCAGGCTCTCAGCTGTATCTCCTCCACTCAAGGAGTCTGAAGGGCTCTGGCTTATTTCTCCTCTCTGCCCTTGGCCTGAAATCTTCACATGTGCACTAAGGTAGGGCAATCATGGAGGTCACATCTGTCTCCTATCTCTCACTGGAAAAGTTCCTCATTCCTTAAAATTTGCTTCATATGCTTTTCTTTTTCTTTCTTCTTCTTCTTCTTTTTTTTTTCAAGTGTTTCAAGAAAGAGGGTAAATCCATACCTTATTATTCCTTCTTACTTGGAGTGGGAAGTGTGTGAGCATGCAAAATTGAATTAATGGCACCATATGACTTTAGCTCTCATATTACTTTGTTACCAACATCCTCATGGTTAAAATGAAGTTTCATTTTTCCCTGTGGATTTCCCTAATGTAGTCATGATGCAAAATTCCAATGACAATGGATAATTGACTGCACAGTGCAACATCTGTTCTTAATGAAATCAAGAAGATTTTCATTTCTGCATTACATTAGCAAGGGTAATCTGAGCTAGCAGAGTGAAAATTCTCTATATCTTAGTGACTTAACATGAAAAAAATATTTAGTTCTTGTTCACATAATAATCAAACATGTTGTTGCTAATTTGCTGTGGGTTTTTCTCCATGAAATGACTCAGACTCCTGGGCTCCCCGCCCCACCCCGTTCTGTCATTTTCTAGGGCCTCACACGTTTTGCTTTTTGTTGTGTGTTTGTTTGGTTGGTTTTTAATATAGCTGGAAGACAGAAGAGAAGAGGGTTTGGAAGTTACAGCATTCTTAACTCAATCCTGAAGGAATATTCTTTTCTTCAGCTCACATCTCATTGTCTAGATCTGGATGCAGGGGGTCTGGGAAATGAAGCTCAAGTCAACATCTGTCAACAGCTATGCACAGAGGAAGGATAACATGCACTTTCTGAATTACTCACCATCTTCTGAGAAGCAAAGTACTGTTTTATCTGTTAATCTTTTCTAATATGATGCTTCACTTTTATTTTCCATCCCTCCAACTCTGATTATGGACAGCAATATGAAGGTTTCTTGGTGTTTCATTCACTCATACTGTCAATGGATCCCACTTCTCTTGTACAACAAGCAGAGCACACTGGGTTTCTTGTTACTGCCTGTTTTCTGCACTTGGATCAAAACCATGTCTTACATCCCACTAGGTGATTACTGAATCATCCTCAAACTGTGGCAACCATACAAAAAGAAGAGATCATTATGTTTGAAGGCATTTGTAGGACAAAACTGCTCAGCTTCCTTTTGAACCAAGTAGAATAGTACCTGTGGGAGTTCTCTGGGATTTCTAAACTGCTCCTTTGAAATGAAGAGTTCATCAACTGAATAGGGTGGTTGTGAGAATTAAGTGAGAATTTATGTAAGGTGCCAAGCATCATCCCAGGCACATAGAGAAAGCAATGCATGATTGCAGGTCTTATAGTTATGGGTATAGTTATAGTTATGGGTCTTAGTTATGGGTAGGATATTAAATAAAAACTGAAGTGCATTTCTGTGGAAGATGATAATATATTGAACAAATTTAAAGTTGGTTTGTTTTCTGCAGCTAACTTTTCTATTAAGTCTGTACTGTGTGCTAGATGTGTGGTTTTTGAAGAGAATGTGTTTTCCTCCTTACTTATTCTGTACATACCACGTGAATAAGGTATGAACACTAATAACTGAGTGGATTTCACTGCCCTGTAAGAGGCAGCAGAACATACTAATAAAAAGCTTTGTTTTTAAACTTGGAGTTCAAATCCTTATCCCATTACACATTATCTTTTTGAACCTGACCACCTGTGTTTCCAACCTGAGAAATTTAACCAGAGATAGTGCTTCCAAAGGACATGTATTAGTCAGTTTTTCATTGTTATGAACAATAGACCCAACCAGAATAATGTAGAGGAGGAAAAGTTTATTTGTTACTCATGTTTTCAAAAAGCTCAATTGGCAGATGGTCAACTCCATTGCTGTGAGCCTGAGATGAGGCTCACTTCATGGTGGAAGGGTGTGGGAAAGGAAGGCAACTCATAACATGGGGACCAGGAAGCAGAGAACTCCACTCTCCAGGGACAAAATATGGATTCAAACTACAAAACTTTTTCTCAGCAAAGGAAATGATCAATAACATGAAGAGAGAGCCTACAGATTGGAAGAAAATCTTTACCACCTCAGATATAACACTGATCTCCAGGATATATAAAGAACTCATAAAACTTGGGGCTGGGGTTGTAGCTCAGTGGTAGAGTGCTTGCCTAGCACGTCAGGCAATGGATTTGATCCTCAGCACCACAAAAAAGTAAATAAAATAAAAGTATATATCCACATACAATAAAAAATAATTTAAAAGAAAGAACTCAAAAAACTTAACACCAAAAAAACCCAAATAACCCAATCAATTAATGGGCTAAGGAATTGAACAGACATTTCACAGAAGAAATACAATCAACAAACATGAGAAAATATTCATCTTGCAATTAGAGAAATGCAAATAAAAACTAAGATTTCATCTCACTCCAGTCAGAATGACAATTATCAAAAATACAAGCAATAAGAAGTGTTGGCAAGGGTGTGGGGAAAAAGGTACACACATCTATTGCTGGTGGGACTGCAGATTGGTGCAACCCCTCTGGAAAGCAGTATGGAGATTAGAAAACTTGGAATGGAACCACCTTGACCCAACTATCCCACTCCTTGGTTTATACCCAAAGGACTTAAAATCAGTATATTACAGTGATACAGCCACATTGATGTTTAAAGCAGTTCAATTCACAATAGCTAAACTGTGGAACCAACTTAGATACCCTTCAATAAATGAATGGATAAAGAAACTATGGTATATATACACAATTAAATGTTATTCAGTCATAAAGAAGAATGAAATTATGGCATTTGCAGGTAAATGAATGGAACTGGAGAATATCATGCTAGGTGAAATAAACCAATCCTAAAAAACCAAAGACCGAGTGCTTTCTCTGTTAAGTGGATGCTGATCCCTAGTGGGGCGGGGTAGGGAAGAATGAAGGAACTTTGGATTATGCAGAGGGGAGTGAGGGAAGGGATGGGGTGGGGGGATGGGGAAAATTAATTAATTAATTAATTTTTAAAAATCCATATCCAAAAAAAATACCCTAAGGCAGACACGCAGTGACCTATTTATACTAACCACACCCTATCTGCCTACAGTTACTATCCAGTTAATTCCTATCAGTGGACTAATCCACTAAGTTACAACTCTCATAATCTAATCATTTCACCTCTGAACATTCTTGTATCATCTCATATATGTGCTTTTGGGGGACACGTCATATCTAAACCAAACAGGATGCTGTAATGTGGATGTGATGATATATATAAAGAACTTAACAGAGCTGATATAAAATAGTGAGGTATTAAAATCAATAGCATGGCCACAAAGAAGAGGCTGCGTAATGCAGTAGACAGAATTTTGGCACAGAACTATGGTGACTCAAATTCATCTGCATGTTTTGTTGCTTTTGCTTGATTGATTCTGTCTCCTTATCCATCAAAAGGAGTTAATGAGACCCTCCTTCCAGGGTGGACACAGTGATCCTATTATAAGGCATAGAACCTTACCTAGAACTTACAAAATGCTAAATGCATGTGAAAGTTCCTTCTTTTATTTATAGTTTTATGTGGCTCTAGGCAACACACAAACTATGCCTTCTACATTTAAATAAATTGAAATAAAACAAAGCTTTAGTCAACTATAAAAAATACTACTATATATAACATCATTATGTAAGAATAGGATGACACTCTTTCCCTGAAGGATTTGACCATTGACATTACAAAGGAAAAGCATTCCTGAATTTCTGTGATTATATTTCTGCAACACATGGAATAACAAGGATAGATTTAATCACAAACAATAGAAACATTAATAATGTATGATTTGTAAGCCCTACCTCAGGTTAAATTTAAGATCATTAATTAATGACAGATTCAATTTGAAAATTTAGTATCTTCCAGAAGTTCTCACAGTAGGCAAGTTAGAAAAGGCATAAAAATAAATTAAATTCAAAAGTGAATAAAAACCAGCCTATGTCATAGAACACCATGTTCTCAGGCAATTCAAAAAAAGAAAAAGAAAAAGAAAAAACCCTTTAAGGCAGGTGGCAAATTGGTTTTGCTTTACGGGCCAATTTTTATGCACTGCAATGTTAGGAAAGATTCTGAGGCCAAAGCTGAGATCAACAATGGAAAAAAAGGGTTTTCATCTACAAATAATGCCTACAGTGGGTATCATGAGAAGAAGTAGAAATACCTCTCCTGTCAACCTCCCTATACTCTGAAATAATTTCTCATACAGATTGGAGGATTTTGTCACTGCAGAGAAGTCCTGCTGCTCTCAAATATCTCCCCTAAAATTTTGGACAAACTCAGGTACCATAAGATTTTAAATATTTTAACATTTTAAATTCTTTATCATTTTTCTATCGGGGGAGTTGTGAGTGATTTCTGTTGCATCCCTCTTACTCTGATATTGTGCCATGTGAATGCCTTTCCCCCATCTTCTCTCACTTCCGCAGTCCTGAGCATCCTTCAAGGGATGCTTCTGTGCATATGTACCTGTTCATGTACGGTGCATATGTCCTGCTCACATGAACATCTTTCTTCTCTGAAGACCTGAAAAGTTTTTCAACTGAATACCTGAAAAAAAAATACTCATCTCTCTCAGTTATGTGTTCAATTGCAGAAGGTTTTTCATAGTATTTTAGTAAGTTACTATGTCTTGTTCAAGTAGAATAGAGGCCAGGGAATCAGTGCAATTTGAAGGGAGAGGCTAATCCTTGAAGACAGACATTGATTATGTCTTAAATTTCCAATTGCAACTGTATGGTCATCAGTACATAGTCTAAATAAGCATAAATTCAATTAAAATAGCATGCAGTGATGCTTTACCAAAATTCTGCTGAGCAGAATATCAAGTTTGCATCTAACTAAATATCTAAAAATTGATAGATAATTATAATTTTCTGCTATATGTGGCTATGGAGTGTAAGAACTTGCTTCTTAGAATTTTATTTTCCATAGTAGGTCCTTTTAGTGCCTTAAGAGACCCTAGGAACACTTTTTAAGATTACCTTTGGACCCTGGTGTTAATTTTGGTATAGTTACTAAGTGCAATTCCAAAACTTTCCAAAAAGGCTTGCTCATGCTTTTAATGTCATGAGCTGTTTCCATTAAGTTAAAAATTAATCTCTCTCCTGCAGGAATTTCTCCCAGGACTCAGAGCTTTCCAGCCTCTATTAAGGTGTCTCATCTTCCAGCTTGCTGAGGGCAGTGAGCTCAGAGTGTAGCTCAGTGGCAGCAACAGCCCAGTGTCAGGAGTGACATCACTTCCTTCCAAAAAGAGTGTCCCCTGAGAACTACCCTAACATACATACACAAATCTTCCTCTGTATGTGTATTTCCACCAGTGATACAGAAATGTTACCCTTATTCTTTGGTGTCCTATAGGCAGCACATCTGCATAAGATATTTTAAAATTATATTGCACCTCCATGTAGATCTTTTGTTTTGTTGTGTTTTGTGGTTGGAGCTGAGGATTGAAACCAGGACCCTGCACATGGTAGGCAAGCATACACTATCACCAAGCTAAACCCCAGCCCCTGCCACATACACATTTTCAGCAGGATTTGCATTTGTCTTAAGTTAATATATTGTGGCAGACCTATCTGATGCCCACTCCTGCTTAGGCTTCCTTCTTTCTTTCAATACCCTGGCACACTAAGTGTACACTTTGCCTAGTACCTACTAGTAATCCCTTCCCTACTGCCTTGTCCTCAGATGACCTGCCTTGAAAAGAAAGGAGATTCAATCCCACTTATTACCAGTACAATGAAACCTTCAGTATTTCATCTACGTGTTGAAGCAACACAGGGAACAAGAGGAACATAATCCCTGTCTTCTTGGAGCCACAAGCCAGGGGGGAGGAAACATATAGAAACAGGCTTGCTACTAATTATAAAATAGAGCATCTTATAAAGATAAAGCATAGGCTGTTATGATATGACATAGAATGAGTAGCAGGAGCTCACCTTATTTGGAAGCAGGAAATCAGGGGATAACAGAAGGAATTTTGCATAACTCTATTGAGGTAAAATTTACATACATTAAGCATATTTAAAATATAGTATTTTTTATTCAGTAGATGAATGGATAAAGAAACTGTGGTATATATACACAATGGAATATTACTCAGCCATAAAGAAGAATAAAATTATGGCATTTGTAGGTAAATGGATAATGTTGGAGACCGTTATGCTAAGTGAGATCAGCCAATCCCAAAAATCCAAAGGCCGAATGGTCTCTCTGATAAATGAATGATGATGCATAATGCGGTGGGGGAAGGGTGGCAAGAATGGAGGAAGGATAGATAGCATAGAGGGAAGGGAGGGGTGGGGGCGGGGTGGGGGGCAAATATAATAACAGAATGTGTGACAGATACCATTGCCCTGTGTACATGTATGAACGCACAGATGGTGTGACTCTACTTTGTGTACAACCAGTGAAACAATAGCTGTACTCTGTGTTTAATGAATCAATAAGTAAATAAAAATAAATAAAAAATAAAATATAGTATTTTTTATGTATGTACATAAACAAAAAATTATCTCCATGATCCAAATATCAAATATGTTGTCACCCCCAAGGTTTTCTGGTGTCCCTACTTTCTATCTAGATATGTGAATTCTAGAAAATGTATGAATACATGTTTTCTAGAAATTTATAAAAATATCATCACACATTGTGGAAGAAAAGTGTAGGGTTTTACTGAGCATAATGATTTGAGGATCTTCCTACATTATCATATATTGATAGTTTACTTCTTTGATTGGTTATTATTTTAATTATTACTAAATAGTGGTCCACTGTGAGGGTATTACCTATGTGTTCACCGGCTAATGGGCATTTGGATTGCTTTCAAAGATGGCTACATTAAATTAAGCTGCCACAAACCTTTGTCTACAAGTCTTCAAGTGGGCATTATACTTTCATCTCCCATGGGTAAATATCTAGGAGTGGAATTGTAAGCCCATAATTTCATTGCCTGAGATATTGGGGTATTCAACAAGTGGCAGTGACTGTGATCTGGGCCTTACATAACAGATGCCTGACACAATTTGAGAAGTGAATCTGAGTTAAACTAAATTCAAGAAAGCTTTCTCAATAACCAATATGGATGTCACCAATTTCATACTCTAAATCATGAACCTTGTTCATGAAAGAGTCCCTCAGGCTCTCATTCTATGTTATACTCATTTTACAGTTCTAGTAAACCCAGGTGCCGAGTTTCCTTCTAGCTCAGCATATCAGAGGTAACACCTCTAGTGCAGAGGAGAATTAATGCAGGTATGTAAGAACACACCCTACAACAAAAAGGGACAATGTTGAAATACACAAGATTGTAATTCAAAACCTCAGTCATGTAGGGTCACTATGTCCAGAGGCCTAGGATTCTGAGGGCATCATTTGATCACAGTTGGAGAAATTTTTGATGGCATTAATTAGAATGCTGATCTGGTGGGGCTGCTGATAAGTATAGCTCTCTGTGACTGTGTACTCTGCTCCAGAATTGATGCCAATCTTTCTCTCTGTATTATCTCATGTAAGTCACATACATGATGAGCCTATACATTTTAAAGAGGAAGAAAGAAAACCATAGGAAAGTTAAATATCTTGGTCTTACAGATATTGGTTTTTACAGCTCTTGGCCATCATGATCCTAGCCTTTCAAATCACCAAGAAAATTTTATCACACTACTTTAACATGTGTAAGAAAGCAGTACGTTTTGAAAGATTTCTATCAACAACACCTTTTTCTTCAAATTTTTGACTCTCTAGGGAGATAGTTAAAGTATCTAAAATAAGAGTTAAGGTAGAAACATTTATTTCCCAATCATGCCAAATAAATGAAGTGTTTCTCTAAATGCTTTCTGGTGATTAAATTACCCTTTGTGATTATCTGAGAGACTATGAAAAGACTCTATCAAACCATGCATCCTAAAAAGTAGCAGCGTAATGCTAATATCAGACAATGTATTACCCCATGTGGGCTCATTAAGGGGCCTGGTTCTCATCTTTAATTGCAAAGAACATATATCCCTCAAATGAGTTCATAATCTTTTTAAATAGGAAGTACCCAACGTATAAATAAGAACTATCACCAGATCCATTCAGAATCCATTTTTCTTTATAGCTACATTTGTTATAGATCATCAGCCCATGATCACCCAGATCCCATCTGCACTCATCTTCCTTAAAATGTCTCTACTGGGAGATTAATTTTTTTGTCGTGCTTATGAGTGGTAGACTGCTGCAAATGATACATACCTTGCTTGCAGTAATTAATTCCAGTGTTATATTGGACAAACATTGATTCCCCAGTCCTCTCTTAAGGACTGCTCCCAGCCCCCATCTCTACCCTAAGCTATGACTCAGGTGAGGTACTCTCAGTCCCATCCTCTGCTTTCCCTAACCTCTTCATCACTCACCTGAATTTAAGAAAGATCCAAAGAATTTTCCATTGTCCTGGTAAGAATTTCCTCTTCTCTGCCATGACATCATTTTGGAAGTCCAATGGCATTATGTAAAATACTCCTCACCAACACCAAGCAGCATCTCTCCACACCTCCTCTGTTTTCATTACTAATTCATCATCTGCCAGAACATCACTTAGGATGGATCCCATCCTGCCATTTTTTTCTCCTTTTGCTCTGTAACTATCAAAAGTCCAAGCAACTCAAGAGCTTTACTCCAAACTCATCCTCATAACATCATGAATCTTTTTCTCTGATACACTCTCAAATCTCTTTTCAGTACTTCACCCTTCAAAAATTTTTTAATGTATCTTTTGGAACTTACAGGCTGTCATTACCAAAATTCTCAGTCTTCAATATTTTCTCATACTGTTTCTTTCTGGTTTTATTCACAATGAATTAAAAACTGACTTCCCCTGATGACCTAACTTCCTTTACTTCCCCTGAGTGGAAGATACTTCTTCCTCCTCTATGTTACTTATTGACCTAAAGACTGCTATTCCTTCCCCATAATTGCTCTTTCTAAGACATCTCTCCATATTCACAAAATTCAGCCTGCTACAGCACACATCAAAACATTTTACTATTCTGGATGCCACAGTTGTCTATGAAGTCTCCTGCATTTCTCCTTGTTTTTTGAATGCTTTCACTTGCAGCCTCTGTCTTTCTCTGACAATTCCTGTCATTATATTTAGTGATTTCAATATCCCATTCGCTTAGTTTTTTGGTCCTCTAAATTCAAGGACTTCCTCTTCCACATGATTCTAGCCAGTTCCTTTAATATTTCCTAAAACTTGTCTCAATAAGAGTAAAATTTCCCAAATCTCAATCTATAGACTCTTCTGTTCTTACAGCTACCCGTTATCATTCCATATCACATCAATTAATCCACTCTTATAACTCCTCCACCATTTATTTCCTCCTTACCAAGTACACTGCTGTGATTCTTATCATAATCACTGCCTTGTTCATCTCCTTTTCCATTTGGTAGGCCTGGTAAAGCCTAACCAAACTCTTTAACCATTAGACTCCTGAACAAAGCCTGTGATTCCAGGGACTTGGGAGGCTGAGGATGGAGGATGGACAGATTGAGAACAGCCTTGGTAATTTAGGAAGACTTTATCTCAAAACAGATTTCTGATCCTAAGGAGTAGAATATGTCTTGAGAAAAAGGCACAGATGTGCTGAGTGCCTCCACACTGATGTGAAATTCAGCCCATGGCTTCTGTGTTTCCATTCTAGTTAGCATCCTCTCCATTTATTTTTTTTATTTTTGGAACTGGGGATTGACGCAGGGGTGTTTTACCACTGAGCTACATACCTAGTCTTCCCCACCCCTTTTATTTTTGAGACAAGGTCTTGCTAAGTTGCTCAAGCTGGCCTAAAATTGTAATCCTTCTGCCTCAGCTTCCCAACTTGCTAGGATTACAAGTGAGTACCACTGTGTCTGGCTTCCTCTTATTTAAACACCAAGTCTCTCCTTTCCCTTTTTACTCTCAGTGATTCCACTACACATTTCACTGAAAAATAGCATAGACGCAATCAGAGAAAAACTGCCACATCTACTAATCCAGCTGCATCTTCTTGTTCTTGCCTAGGTTTGATCCATCCACACCCATTCTGTGGTCTCCTCCCCATCTCACTTGAGTGATATGCTAATTCAATTATTTCTCTTCTCTCCTGTATGCTTAGTTTATGGGTCTCTGCTGGATTACTCCCACTGCAGAATAAGTTACTATATTATACCAGCCCATCTAAAGAACAAGCTAATTGCAATCTTCCTATAGCCAAGATCCTTTATCAGTTCTTCCCTTTACATAAGCAAAAATCCTTGAAAATTTTGCCTAAGTTCCTATAACTTCCAATCTTTCCCTAATCCACTCCAGTTGAGTTTTAATCTCCACACTATTTATCTGGCCAAATTTAAAGGTTAATTCTCATTCATCACCTTACACATCCTCTCAATACCATCAAAACTAAATCTACCTTGGTGCACCTTTTGCTGCATTATGATTATCTGTCTACACCCACCTGAATTTTTGGAACATAAAGACTGTATCATAGTTGACTCTGTCTGCCTTTGCACAACCTGGCTGGATCCTGGTAGATAGTAGAACCTGAACAAATTTTTTGTGAATAAATGCATGACAAAATAAAAGTAGTTCTCCCATTGGTTAGGGATATCTGTGAAAATTACATTGGTAAACACTCAATCTAAGAATCCAAGGAATAGAGAGCAAGGACAATTGAGGACTAAGCAGGAAACTATGTTAGATGAAAAATAAAAGGGAAAAATAGCTAGGATTACAAAGATGAAACCTGAGTATGAGTGCACTAAGATATTCTTCAACAGTCTGTGAAGGCAAAAATAATATTAAAATGACTGATAATGGTGACATGTCTCTGTCCCCTTTCCATTGCTTAGTCAATGCAGGTGATAAGGGGTTAAACATGATCAGTTTCAGTTAGCATAATTAAGTTGATAAAGGTCACACAACTAGTGGTGGCAAAAGTGGGATTCAAATCCAGAACTGACAAGAAATGCTTGCTTGTAACCACTGTGGAACATTGCATGTGAATTACATCCCCCAAGGAGTGGAGGAGGAGATAGCTGCGGGAGTCTTCAAGAAGACCAACAACCCAATAGGAAAATAAAGTGGAGGAAATTTCTTCCTTAAAAAAAAAAAACAACAAAACAAAACAAAACAAGGAGAACAAATACTGTAATCATTTTTCTTTTCAAGTTTAGGCTGTTTACTTGTCTCCAACTATTTTCAGTCATGGTGTGATTGTAAGGAAGTGTGTTCAAGGTTAAATGCAAAGGAGAGGGGAAACTGCCTTTATCTCTGGAAAACTGCCAGAGGACCCCTGAATAGTTCATTCCGCAGCAGTGCACAATTGCAGCTCTAATAAATAAGCTTAAAAAGAGCCCTGATAGTCTATGGAAGCACTCATTTTATTCAGGTATGTTTTTCAGGTGGCCAGTGTTCTGCAATGTGGGTATAGCTGCTGTTTCAGCAAACATACACACACACACACACACAGACACACAGACACACACACACACACAGACAGTTTTGCCTGAGACTAAGTAAATTATTTGCCAAAATAGAATTCTGTAGAAAACTCAGAAGTTGAAGATTTATAAGACTCGTAATTGGCTGATGTTTTTCCTCCTGCTTTCTAGGGCATAGCAACTCTGAAGACCAACTGTGTAATTAAAAACAATATCTGCTTTGAAGTACTGGAAGAATCTAGGTGTTGCTGAAGCCATATCATACATAAAGATCTGTGGACATGCAATACCATAAAAAGTATCTTTGCTAATGATTTAAACTGGAGAAAGGCCACTAGTAAATTTCGTCCATTCCAAAATGCTTATATACATACACAATTGTGTGGTTGAAGACACCCACCAAAGTTCATGTTGGAATTTGATCCCCATCGTGAGAAGGGTAGAAACTTAATCTGAATTTGGAAATGGGACTCTGGGGAAGGAATTAAGGTTAAACAAGGCCATGAGGTAGGAGTGTAATGCCATGGGCCCGAGGCTTTGGAAGAGGAGAGAACAGAGCTAGGGTGCCTAGTTCCTCTCTATAATGCCTTGCACTGCCTTGGGACTTTGTAGATTCCCAGCCAGTAAGAAGGACGTCATCAAATGCAGTTCCTCAGTCTTATCCTCCAAGACCATGAGTTCAATATGCCTTTTTTTTTAATATTTATTTTATTTGTCCAGTCTGTATTATTTGGTTACAACCATAAAAATCAGACTAAAACACACATCTCCACACACTCACACACATTTTAGCATTTTTAAAATTATGGTGTATCTCACAACCACTGTGGGTCAGAGTTTGGTAGTATTTTTCCCTTGTGTAAAATAATGGTGTCACTCACATGGACAGCATCCTAGATGCAGTGAAATAAACATTTAATAGTAAGGGTACTCACAGAATGAATAAGCAGATCAGCTTGGTTTTTCATCTTCATTGTGCCCATTGGATTTTGTTGAGGTTGAGTCCCATTGGAGTTTTTTCTCCTGTATGAAAACTTGTATCTGACATTTCCAAGTCTTTGAGCAATTGTCTTACTTTCACCACTTAATTTCTATACAAAACCCTCTCCACTCCCTGCCTCCATGTTTTCACCTCTGAATCACCAACCCTGGTCTCTATTTCTTTATGCAGTGTGTAATTGAAACTGCTCTCTTAGAGATCAGTAATAGAATCTTCGTAACCAAATGTAAAGGCCTTTTGCTAGCAAGGACCATAGACCAGGTGAATCATGGGCAACAGAATTTCTCTCACCATTCTAGAGGCTTGGAAGTCCAAGGTCAGTGTGCCCACATGGTTGGGTTCTAGTGAGAACACACTTCCAACTCACAGATTGCCTAAGTGTCATAGCCTCACTTGGTAGAAAGAGAGTCAGTCCCTGTTACAAGGACACTAATGTCACTCACAAAGTTTGTAAATGGGGTCCTTAATACCTCTCTTCTTCAAACTCTCTTGCTTCCCATGGTGACTTGTCCTACTTCTCAAACATACCTGGTCCCTTTTCTGGTGACCCTACTTTTTCCATATGGCTCTACAAAATAGACATGTCTTCAGATTCAGTCTTAACTGTTCTTCCCCTAGAAATGAATGATCCTACCATTTTCAGCTATCGTCTCTATTAGCTAATTTTAATTGTTCATTTATATCACATCCCTCCACTGAACCTTGATCTCTTCATAACCTGTTTCACCAATTTTGTATATTTCTTTAATTTGTTTTCCCCTGAAAACCAGACTCATTATTGTTCTTTTGTACCAGCTTTCCCTCTGCATTTCTTGGTATCTGACAACAGTGCCAGCATCAATCCCCAGTGTCCTGTGTTCAGTATCTCACTGCCAGTGTTGATTATCTCTTTCCTGGTTCTTGACTTTATGTTTCATTATTCATTGTATGCCATGAATGCTTTCTTCCAAATGTCTCTTTTCTACTTCTATTGCCACCATCTTGTCTGAGTCCATGTCTCTGACCAATTGATCATTGTGGGAAATGTGAGTACCTGAGAAGTAGCACTGGGCTACCTAGCTCTTTACATTTACCAGGCAGCCTGTGCACTACTTGAGGTCGGAGTCCAAGCTCCATGTTTGGTTTATAGAAGTTGCTTAATAGCCATTTGTTCTTTAGAATCTAATAGTGCTATGATAGCTGTTTTAGCAGCTGTCATTGAGACAAAATACCTAAGAAAAACAACTTGAAGGAAGAAACATTTATTTTGGTTCATGGTTTTAGAAGTTTCAGTCCTTGCTCAGTTGAGAGAGAAGAGGGAAAAACCAGGGATAAGATATACCCTTCCAGGGTACCAGGGTAACCTACTTCTTCTAACTAAGTCCACCTTCTACAATTTCTACCACTTCCCAATGCCATTAAATTATGAATCTATTAATGGATTAATCCACTGATGAGGTTACTATCCTCAAAATACAATCACCTTCCTAAGGTCCCACCTTTGAACACTGCTGTATTGGGGACCAAGCCCTCAACAAAAGAGTCTTGGGGGAACATTCCATATCCAAACTATAACAACAACCCACAAACAGTAGGATAAATGGGAGTCAAGGAAAATGACATTGGTGGTGTTGTCAGATACCAAGAAGTTGAGGATGAGCTGATAAGAAAAGACCAGATCTAGTTGGATTTGAGTGTAATTGAAAGCAGGAATGACATGTGCAAATGGGTAAAATGACATCAGTCCCAAGTCAGAGAAGGACTGAACCTTAAACTCTGCAAGAATTTCACCCCCCTCTGCTTTTTCAACCTGTGAAAGCCACTTTTTAAATTTTAAAGATGCAAACATGCTTGTTTTAAAAGTCTCAATATCTTTCTGTTTCAAGCCTTTTCAGGTTGCCAGAAAACTTTAAAGAAGTTTTGAGACAAATGTAGGAAACTGCTATAATACTCTGCATTTGTAGTCAGAGATCTGGAGCTTTGCTTTCAGTCACGAGCTAGATTTTAATGTTATTTCAGCTGAACCTCATTTAATTCATCTTTACTATGGGCATAATGAACACTACCATGCCTGTTTTGTAAGAATGATATAAACATCCCTTCAGTTAATGTATGTGAAATGTTAATCTGATTTCCAATTTAACTTTTTCCCTTAATTCAGAGTCCTGTCTTTTGAGAATTATGAGGGAGAGAAGCTTAGTGTTCATTCCGGCACCTGCTCTGCAAAACCCACATGAAAGCAAATGATGTCCATGTATTGTCCTTTAATTAGAATCCCTCCCAATGATGGTAACCTTCTGTCCTCTTTGAGTTTCCAAAAAAATTTCCAATTTCCCTTGACTCTTGGTCTCATGAATACCCCAACTTAATTATGAACTAACTCTATCTAGATGGCATTTAACAAAGTAAGCTGATAAATTAATTCATAGTAAATGTCAGCAGGCAGCCATCAACTTGATTCCCAAGAGATATATGTCCATGAATATTTATTTTTTATTTAAATTCAATATATTAAATCATAGGAATGATAAATTATATATGTCTAAATGTCAAAAATTGGGACATTTTTAATTGTTACATAGTGCTCCATTGTATGGATTAAATTCCATTTTATTAAACATGCTTGTCTAAAAAGCGAGGACAGTTTTATTGTTGCATAATATTCCACTGGCTGAATAATTTAAAAATTCCATTTTTTAAAATTTAAGAGTTCAAAGAAAAGATATTGGCTAAATTAAATATCCATTATGAAATACTATTCCATTGTTATAAATGATAGCACAGCTCTACTCAAACTTAGAAAGATAACCAACCACTTGCCAGTGCTTTCTAGGGAATAAAAGAGCACTATTCTGCTCAAGTCTGTCTGAAGGTGCTGTGCTATGAAGGGGTCTGCCATTATGATGTGCAGATAAGGACGAGAAAGAAGGAATCCCCAGCACTTACCCAGACAAGTCACACTCAAGAAGCACAGCCACACTGATAAGAAGTAGTCCTTTGATTATCCCCTTTGGCCCATCCTATCATTTGCACCAGGGGTTCTGAATGATTTTTAAACCTGGGGTGCAGAATTATTTTGCAGGAAATGTCTGAAAATATCATCAGTGTTTGTATTAAAATGTCCTTTGGATTGTTTTTCCTACCCTGGCTCTTGTGCTGTTAGTGAGAATTCATAGTGACTCCCCTAGAACTAGCTAGATTCAGGGAATTTTTTTGTAGTCGTACAATTTATTTTATATTTGGATGGCATCATTTTAATCTCCTTCTCTATCAGACCACATAATTAGAGTAGGCAGGAGGTGAAAGAGTTGTGAAATGTAATTCTTCACATTTGGTTGTTCTCCTTTGTAGAGCACAATAGAATAACCTTATATTTGAGGAGAAAGATGTGAGGATACGAGGTTGAACCAATAACACTGAGATCTTCTAATGTTGGGATTTTCTGGGGGCTCTTGTCAATAATTGAAAGTGACTATATTTCTGTATTTGCCCTTCTTGCAATGAATATTCTTAGAGCATAGAGACAGATTTTTACCTGTTGGTGAACTTTCTAAGACTGTTTATCAGCTCTGATGCAGACATGGATTTTATACCCATTTCTTTTTCTTTTATTTCTGTCCCTGCAAAGATACTTTTAAAAAATGAAACCCCTATGTAGACCCAATACAGGTGTTAAAATCAGCACATTTGTTGGAACTTTTTAAACTTTGCTCTTACAGAAAATGGAACAAGAAGGGCAACTTAAAATCAGCTATGGAAAATGGTGTCAGTAACTGATTAGTAATATGAGAGGGTTTCTGTAATTCTCAATAAATCAAATGGATGGGAATGTATGTGGTGGTGAAAGCAAGTGTTTTATAGTAGAACTGGGGAGATAGAACTGTCAGTCCTACTATTTATAATTTATGTGACCATTGGCCAATAGGCTTAACTCTTCCATCTTCAGTATTTTGTCCATAAAAAGGAATAACAATGATATTTTACAAATTCTTATGAGGATCAGAGTTGGTTAAATGTTAGGTATGATGTAATACAATGCCTGGAACATTCTTTTGGTTCCTGATACTAGTGATCACTGTTAGCATTGCTCTGTGTCCTCAACTCTAAAGAGACCTTAGTAATCCTTTCTTGATTTTCCTAGTTAAATGACTCTATTGTTTCATGGAAATGTCTTCTATCTTCATTCAATATACAATGTAAGTGAGCATGTTTTTCAGTCTTCACGGAGGGGGTACAGTGTTTGGGGATATTTTAAATACATGATCAAAAGGGATAGAGTATTTTATATATTGGTTTAGAAGAAATATAAAAGAAAAGCTCTCTCTCCTGTGTGAAATGCAGAATGTGAGAGCATTACCTCAATGTAGTTTGGTGACAGAAAGACCTGGGTTGGGATCCCCTTCCTGACCTTTCAAACTCGGCTGCATATCAGAAATCCAGGGGCTGTCCCAACCCAGGACCACCTAAATTACCATTTGGGATGGGAAAAGGAGGAGGACGACGGAAGAAATCAAGGGGATCTAGTTATGAGTATTTGTTAAAAAAAGCAAAACCGAAATAAACTTGTGGCAACCAAGTTGAGAATTTAATAAGAGAGATAGTGGCATTTATTTATTCTGTCTGAAACTTAGTGTGTCAATTTCCTAGGGCTGCTGTAATAAAGAACTGCAAACTGGGGTGACTTAGAACAAGAAAATGTCTTGTCTTATATTCTGGAAGCCACATGTTAGAAATCAAAGGGCCACTAGGGGAAATCTCTCAATGACAGGTCTAGAGACCTGTCCCATGCCTGTCTCCTAGCTTCTGGTAATCGCATTCATGTTTTTGGCTTTCAGATGGCTACCTCTTCTTCCTTTGTCTCTTCACACCATCTTTTCTCTGTGCATATGTATCTCTGTGTGCATATTTCCTTTTTTTTTTAATGTAAGAACATCAGTCATACTGGATTAAGGATTACCCTTATGAACTATTTTATTTTTATTTCCTTGAAAACACCTTATTTCTAAGTAAGGTTGCATTCTGAGATATTGGAGGTATTATGGTATTATGGTATGGAGGTATTATGGTATGGAGGTATTATGGTATTATGTCCCCAAAAAGCTCATGTTCAGAGATGAAATGTTAGATTAGGAGAGTTGCAACCTAGTCAGTGGATTCATCCAAGTGGGCAGTAACTGTAGGCAGATAGGGTTTGGCAGAAGCAGGTAAGTCATTGTTGGTATGCCACTGGGGTTTCTATTTTGTTCCAAGTGCTTCCTGATTGCCATATCCTGAGCTGCTTTCCTCTGAAACACCCTTCTGCCATGACGGTTTGCCTCACCTTGGGCCTGAAACTATAGAAATGGATGAATGTGGACTGAACCTCTGAAGTCACAATAAACTTTCCTCCTCTTAAATAGTTCTTGTCAGCTCTTTTGGTCATCACAACTAAAATCTGACTAAAGCAGGGAGCTAGGACTTTAACTATCTTTTTGAAAGGATAGTTCAACCCATAACATGTAGTATATCCTTCCGACTAGTGGGCTAATAATTACACCCACTTTATTGTTGAAGGAATGATGTGGGAAATTTAACTAAGAATGCTCTTGCATTCTGAACCAGAAATAAGAAATTTTAATATTAGCTACGTATCAGAATCACTTGTTTGGATAATTTGTTCTCATTATTATAATTTACTTTGCCCTCCTATAATTTTTCCTGTACTTCTAAGAGAAATAGCCAAGACTTGTGCTCCATTGGCTCAGGGAGGTTTTTATTGTAGGGCCAAGAAGTGGCGGGTGACCCAAGACAGTTGCCCTCCCTATCTTTTGAAGTTTCATGAACAGTGTCTTAAAGCAGAAAGCCTGATTTTTCCTATGTATTCTACGCATTTACCAGAAAACACTTGTTGTTATATGGGATATGGTCCTCAGATTGTTAAATTTCCTAATTTTTTACAACAAAAATTCAATTCGTATGTGAAATCTATTCAAAGCTAAATGTTCATGACTAATTCATCCCTGTTTATCTCCAATGTTGACATCATGTTGCTAGCATGAAACTGGCTCTGGTGGGAATATTTACACTACTGAAATCAGCTTACTCTGCAAATCTAGGCTTCTTTGTTTAAGGGTTTTTTTCCCCCTAATGTGGAAATAATTAAAATTCAGTCAGCTCATCTCTCTTTTTTACTTAATGGCTTTTAATGTCTGAAATTTGTAGTTTTAAAGTTGACCCCATAAGGGCAGGATAGGCATTATGACTTAATAATGTTATGAATGTTCAATATTTATGCCTGACTACTGTAGTTCATATACCATATAAATATGGTACTTTGCAGTTCAGATATATTTTTAGCTACATTATCTATTTTCACCTTCAAATAGCTGTGGTAGGTCATTGCCATTATCCCTAATGTGTAAATGAAGACACTAACTATTCAAAGGGATTAATTAAACTTTCTGAAGTCATATAGTGAAGAGTTGTTGAATTAGTGAATTTGGGACACAGATTTGAACCCAGGTCTTCCAACTCTCAGTCCAGGGTTCCTTCCCCCCATGGCCTATTTCATCTTTAGGGCATGTTAAAAAGCTCTGGGAATATTATAGACTGTGAAATCTGTTTGCTAAACTAGCAGAGTAGGTTCTTTGTGAATAAAGAATGAGGGGTCAGTATAACAAATCCTTCAGTTCTTGATATCTAAACAGCTGTTTCTCTACCTTCACCCCACGGTTTTACCCTGACTTCTCGTCATGGAAGTTGACAGTGCCACCCATATGCTATACTGAGCTCTTTAGTGATGGTGGTTTGGTATTTTAGTAAGTTTTTTGTGACTGTGACCTAAAGACCCAACAAAAACAAAATAGAAGAGGAAAAGTTAATTTTGGCTCATGGTTTCAGAGTTCTCAGTCCATAGATGGCTGATTCCTTTGCTCTGAGCCCAAGGTAAGGTAGAACATTATGGTAGAAGGATGTGAAGAGGAAACCTAGACATGGAGACTAGGATGTAGAGAAAACTCTGCTTACCAGGGACAAAATATAAACCTCAAAGTTACATTCCCAGTGACCCATGTCTTCCAGTTACACCCTAAATGCCTATAGTTACTTCCCAGTTAATCCATATCAGTGGATTAATCCACTGATTAGATAACAGCTCTCATAATTGAATCCTTTCACTTCTGAACATTCATGCATGAGCTTTTGGTAGGTACCTCAGAAGTAAACCATAACAATTGGTTAGGGGCACAGACGAATCCCCTATCCCAGATGGAGTTGTCACATTGTTTTTCTGTGGGCCACAAGGGAGTTACCAGAAAAAGCAGAGCACTGGGTATAACTGGAATTGTCACCTGCTTTTCCTCACTGCCACCTTCAGAACATGAAAAACAGAAATCCAATTGTTCTTTGCTAGGATTGGAAGCAATTTTCTCCTGCCTAAGGTGTGATGGAGGATGATCAACACTTCCCTCTCATGACCAGGATGACTTTTCCTTTTTTTTTTTTTTTTTTTTGGTAAAATTATATTTCTCAATATATCTTTCAAAAGAGGAATATACTCAGGTCTCCTGGTTCCTGGTCAATGAGGATTCAGGACATCTTCAACTCAGAAATTCAGCCACTCTTCAAAAGCCTGTTCCAAAACTTTCCCTTCTGCTCCCCAGATTAGAACCAGTGCTTAAGTGACTGCAGTATAATTAGGGGCTATTAACCTATCAAACCAAAGCATGCTAGGTCTCCCAGCAGAACTACTGTGTTCAAACTTACTATTTTATCTTCAGAGCTAATTGTTGTGTTTAACACAAACATCAAAAACAACAATAAAACACTTGCTAATTGACCCTAATAGGATACACATTAAATAACCAGTTAGCTTAAAAACCTTACATACCAACAAAAGAAAATTCAATTATTGGGTAGATTTTTCTATCATTATTATTATTTTTTATTACTTTGGAAAAAATTACACCCTTTCAGAAAAATTGCAAACATACTCAGATGTTGCTTCTTGGAGTGGTTAAGTTCTGAAAATTATGTCAATAGGCAATCTTACTGTGTGAACATCATAAAGTGTACTTTTACAAACTAAGATAGCAGCCAGGCCATCATGGGTGCTGCAGTCTTACTTGAGCAGCATCCTGCATATGGTACATTGTTGATCAACACATCATTAGGATTGAATGACTGTGTAGTGCAAAGAACTCTCCTTCCTGAGGCTTTTAAGAATGAATTGCCTCCCTGATCCCCATCACTCCCACACCTTGAATATTCTAGGGAGCTGTTCTTACTGACGAGGACATTCCTCCTGAAAACCTCAGAAGAACCATAAAAATCAGGAGATGGGCATTGCTAGATGACCACTATCTACACATTAGACCCAATTCAGTCTTTCCCATTGATGCGAAACTTTCCTTTGCAATAAAAGAATCCAGTTTAGATCAGGAACTGCTTCCTGGTTGACTTGGAAACACTTTAGCCAGAGGAATGCCAGATATTGTTCATATTCACATGTGTGTAGATTTTTCATTTTTCCCCTTTCTACATATTTTATCATATCATTGTTCAATTCACTTTTCAAGGTAGAGATAATGTGCATTAAGAAAGGTCTTACAAGCTAGTGCTGTGCCACATGCCTGTAATCTTAGCAGCTCAGGAGGCTGAGGCAGGAGGATTGCAAGTTTGAGCCAGCCTCAGCAATTAGGCAAGGCCCTAAGAAACTTAGAGACCCTGTCTCAAAATTAAAAATAAAAAGTGATGGGGGATGTTGCTCAGTGGTAGAGTAACCACTGGGTTCAATTCTGAGAACCAAAAACACAAAAACAACACAAAGGAAGACTTAGAAGTAAATAGATTTTTAAAAAAAAATTTTACAGAATGCATTTTGATTGATTTTACACAATGGGGTACAACTTTTCATTTCTGTGGTTGTGCACAGTATAGATTTTACCATTTGTGTAACATGTACATAGGGTAATAATGTCTGTTTCAGGTCATTGTCTTTCCTTCCCCCACCGACTCCTGCTCCATTTCCCTCTACACAATCTAAAGTTACTCAATTCTTCTCTTGCTCCCCTGCCACACCCCCCCATTATGTATCATCATCCACTTATCAGAGAAAATATTTGGCCTTTGGTTTTATAGGATTGGCTTATTTCACTTAGCATGATATTCTCCGATTCTATCTATTTACCAGCAAATGCCATAATTTCATTCTTCCTTATGGCTGAGTAATATTCCATTGTGGATATATACCACAGTTTCTTTATCCATTCATCAATTGAAGAACATTTAGTTTGGTTCCACAATCTAGCCATTGTGAATTAAGCAGCTATGAACATTGACGTGGCTGCATCACTATAGTATGCTGATTTTAAGTCTTTCTTACTGTTGCCCTGTAATATATTTGAAGTCTGGTGTTGTGATGCCTCCTGCTTCACTCTTCCTACCCAGGATTGTTTTGGCTATTCTAGGTCTCTTGTTCTTCCAGATGAATTTCATGATTGCTTTCTCTATTTCTATGAGGAATGTCATTGCAATTTTAACTGGAATTGCATTAAATCTCTATAGCACCTTTGGAAGTATGGCCATTTTGATAATATTAATTCTGCCCATCCAAGAACACAGGAGATCTTTCCATCTTCTAAGGTTTTCTTTAATTTCTTCCTTTAGTGTTCTGTAGTTTTCATTGTAGAGGTCTTTCACCTCTTTTGTCAGATTGATTCCCAAGTATTTTATTGTTTTTTGAGGCTCTTATATTATTTCATTGAATAGGTAGTTCATTCCCTTGGTTTGTATCTCTGTGCCTTCCTCAATCCTGATAATTCTTAAATTTGGTCTTTTCATGATATCCCATAGTTCTTGTGGCTTCCGTTCATGATTTCTTACCATCTTCTCTATTTCCTTCATTTCAATGATTTCTGTTTGGTTCTTTTTCAGAATCTGTATCGCTTTGTTGAGGTGATTTTTTGTTTCCTGTAGTTGCTCTTTCAGCTGCTTATTGGAATGGTCAATCATTGCCTGCATTTGCTCTCTTAACTCATCATTTGCTTCTCTGATCATTTTAATCATGTATATTCTGAACTGCTTTTCTGGCATTTCTTCTACCATGCTGTCATTGGATTCTATTAGTGTAGAATCTTGGTTTGTTTGGAACACTTTCCTCCCTTGTTTTTTCATGTTGTTCATGTACCTTCCCCTGTAGCAATGCAGATCTAGGGTATTATAGTTTCTGCCCTATAGGCTTATAGTTACCTATAGTTTTCCAAAACCTCTTCTTTAAGGGGGGGATCAATATTAACAACACCCAGTACAGACAACATGCAACTGTAAACCACATAGCCCCTATGAAGACTATTGTTACAGTAGTCTTTTTGTTATGATATTGTTACAATATTGTCATAATAAACAGAGGATGAGTTCAATTATTATCTACAGTATAACAAACAGATTTGCAATGAGGGCTGCAGCTTCTAATGGAGGACAAAGAGGATACGGAGGGGTGTAGGATGTAACTGTTAACCATGTAAGAAAAGAGTATGAAGAAGTTCTAGATCATAGGAAGAGTGAAAGTGTAGTCAAAAGAAGTTGGTTGTTAGCATGAGAAAAGTGAGAAAAAGTCCTTGAGGAAACAGGTAAACAAAAGGAAAGTAGAGAGCAAGACAAGTAAAAAAATAAAAATTTAAAAGCTTTCACAAAGGAGAAAAAAAAAAAAACTACACTATAACCGTCATATACTATTCAAACCTCCCAGTCTTTAATAGCCTGAGGCATGAGAGGTACCTGACAATGAGCTTCCAGTCTCCAGCTGGTGTCTCAGGATGGGATTTGCCCCACCGAATGACAGTTTCTCCTTCGCGGATAATCCAAGATGGCTACACTGGCTTCCAAACATGTTGGCAAATGGGGAGATGCAGTGCAGGGCATGGGCACCAAGTCTGTGTGGGGTGCAGTCGGTCAGGATGGACCCCTGGAGGTGGTGTGCTGTCAGTCAAGCCAGGGGTCCTGGAGGCAGGGTGCTGTCAGTTCAACTGGGGGTCCTGCAGCTCCTGGCTTTTTTTATTTTTCCCAAAATGGCGGCAGCCATGTGTAACCAAACCTGCGGGTACTGTGACAGTGAACTTCTAGGCAACAACAGGCAGCTGGGTTCTACAGGTTCTGCAGGCTACTGGTGGAGGATTGACAGATGAACCTCGGTTGGTGGGTGATGGGTAGGTGTAAGGCAGGCAATAGGCAGGCCAGAGGCAGGAAAACAGGCAAGTGACGGGATAATAGGTGGCAGTCAGTGAGCAATCTGCATTCAAATGTAGTTGATAAGCTGGCAGACTGTGGGTGATCAAGGTAGACAAATGTGGTAAACAGTAGGGGATCAATGAGAGTAAAGACTGCTTCACAGAGAAACGATTTTCCTCTGTTTGAAACCTGAGTTAGGGAGCGACAAGGAAGGCAGCCTCCCTCTAGTCCACCATCTTGGATCGAGGCTATTATAAATGGAGTAGTTTTCCTAATTTCTCTTTCAGAGGATTAATCACTTATGAATAGAAATGCATTAGATTTATGTGTATTGATTTTACATCCTGCTACTTTGCTGAATTCATTTATTAGTTCTAGAAGTTTTCTGGTGGAGTTTTTGGAATCCTCTAAATATAGAATCATGTCATTGGCAAATAGTGATAGCTTGAGTTCTTCTTTTTCTATTTGTATCCCTTTAATTTCTGTGGTATGTCTAATTGGTCTGGCTAGTATTTCAAGCTTGATATTGAGTAGAAGTGGTGAAAGAGGACAACCCTGTCTTCCAGTTTTTACAGTAAATGCTTTCAGTTTTTCTCCATTGAGAATGATGTTGGCTGTGGGCTTAGCATAAATAGCCTTTACAATGTTGAGGTATATTCCTACTATCCCTATTTTTTCTAGTTTTTGAGCATGAAGGGATGTTGTATTTTGTCAAACACTGTCCTGCATCCATTGAAATGATCATATAATTCTTAACTTTAAGTCTACTGATGTGATGAATTACATTTGTTGATTTCCAAATGTTGAACCAACCTTATATCCCCAGGATGAACCCCACTTGATTGTGGTGCACTATCTTCTTAATATGTTTTTGCATGTGATTTGCCAGAATTTTGTTAAGGATTTTTGTGTCTACATTCATCAGAGATATTGGTCTAATGTTTTCTTACCTTGATGTGTCTTTCTCTGGTTGTGGTATCAGAGTGATATTAGCTTCATAGAATGAATTTGGAAGGGTTCCCTCCTTTTCTATTTCATGGAATACTTTGAACAGTATTGGTTCTTCTTTGTCTTGTAGAACACAGCTGAGAATCTGTTTGGTCTCAGACTTTTCTTGGTTGGTAGGCTTTTGATGGCTTCTTCTGTTTCATTGCTTGAAATTGATCTGTTTAAATTGTGTATGTCCTCCTGATTCAGTTTGGGAGGATCATATATCTCTAGAAATTTGTTGATGTCTTTGAGATTTTCTATTTTGTTGGAGTATAGATTTTCAAAGTAGTTTCTAATTATGCTATGTATTTCAGTATCAATATGTATGTGTGTTATGTATTTCAATATCAATCATGATATTTCCTTTCTCATCACAAATTTTAGTAACTTGAATTTTCTCTTTCTTTTCATTAGTGTGGCTAAAGGTTTATCTAATTTTGTTTACTTTTTCAAAGAACCAACTTTTTGTTTTGTCAGTTTTTTGAATTGTTTCTTTTGCTTCAATTTCATTGACTTCAGCTCTGATTTTAATTATTTCCTTTCTTCTACTACTGCTTTTGGTGTTGTTCTGTTCTTCTTTTTCTAGGGCTTTGAGATGTAATGTTAGGTCATTTAGTTGTTGACTTTTTATTCTTTTCTTGAATGCACTCTGTGCAATGAATTTTCCTCCTACTACTGCCTTTCATAGTGTCCTAGAGATTTTGATATGTTGTATTGTCATTCTCATTTACCTCTAAGAGTTTTTTTTTATCTCCTCCCTGATGTTTTCTGTTTCCCATGCTTCATTCAATAGCATATTATTAGTTTCCAGTTGGTGGAGTCATTTCTGTTTTTTTGTTTTGTCATTGATTTCTAATTTCATTCAATTATGATCTGATAGAATACAAGGTAGTAGCTCTATTTTGTTTTTCATTTACTAAGGGTTGCTTTATGGCATAATATATGGTCCATTTTAGAGAAGGATCCATGTGCTGTTGAGAAGAAAGTGGATTCATTCGTTGGTGAATGGAATATTCTATATATGTCTGTTAAGTCTAAGTTATTGATTGTGTTATTGAGTTTTATGGTTTCTTTCTTCAGTTTTTGTTTGGAAGATCTATCCAGTGGTGACAGTGGTGTGTTAAAGTCACCCAGAATTATTGTGTTGTGGTCTATTTGGTTCCTGGAATCGAGAAGGATATGTTTGATGTACATGGATGCACCATTGATCGGGGCATAAATATTAATGATCGTTATGTCTTCCTGATTTATGGTTCCCTTTAGCAGCATGAAATGGCCTTCTTTCTCCCTTCTGACTGACTTTGGCTTGAAGTTCACTTTATCTGAAATGAGGATGGAAATTCCTGCTTTTTTACTGAGTCCATGTTTTTTCCCATCCTTTAACCTTTAGTCTGTGAATGTCTTTTTTTATGAGATGAATCTCTTGAAGGCAGCATATTGTTGGGTCTTTCCTTTTAATCCAATCTGCTAGTCTATGTCTTTTGCTTGATGAGTTTAGGCCATTAACATTCAGGGTTATTATTGAGATATGATTTGTGTTCCTAGTCATTTTGGCTTACTTTTAGTTTTTAACTTGACTTGGTTTCTCCTTTGATTGGCTTTTCCTTTAGGGTAGTTCCTCCCTTTCCTGACTTACATTGTTGTTTTTCCTTTCCTCCTCATGGAATATTTTGCTGAGAATATTCTGCAGCACAGGCTTTCTATTTGTAAATTCTTTAACTTTTGTTTACCATGGAAGGATTTTATTCCATCTTCAAATCTGAAGGTTAATTTTTCTGGGTATAAGATTCTCGGTTGGCAACCATGTTCTTTCAGAGCTTGAAATATGTTGTTCCAGGCCCTTCTGGGTTTAGGGTCTGGACTGAGAAATCTGCAGATATATGAATTGGTTTCCACCAATATGTAATCTGATGCTTTTCTCTCACAACCTTTAAAATTCTCTTTATTTTGTATGTTAGGCATTTTCATTATACTGTGCCTCATTGTGTATCTGTTATAATTTTGTATACCTGGTATTCTGTAAGCCTCTTCCACTTCATTCTTCAAGTTTGGGAAATTTTCCGATATTATTTCATTGAATAGGTTGTTCATTCCTTTGGTTTGGATCTCTGTGCCTTCTTCAATCCCGATAATTCTTAAATTTATTCTTTTCATGATATCCCATAGTTCTTGGAGGTTCCATTCCTGATTTCTTACCATCTTCTCTGGTCAACTTTATTTTCAAGATTCAATATTTTGTCTTCAATGTCTGAGGTTCTGTCTACCAAGTGATCTAGTCTGTTGGTGATCCTTTCCATTGAGTTTTTTTATTTGGTTTATTGTTTCCTTCTTTTTAACGATTTCTGTTTGGTTCTCTTTTTTTCCAAATATTTATCTCTGTTGAAATGATCTTTTGCTTCCTGCAGTTGCTCTTTTAATTGCTTAGTTGAGTGATCATTCATTGCCTGCATTTGCTCTCTTATCTCATCCTTTGCTTCACAAATCATTTTAATCATGTATATTCTGAACTCCTTTTATGACATTTCTTCTACTGTATTGTCATTGGATGTTATTAATATAGAATCTTGGTTTGTTTGGAACCCTTTCTCCCCTTTTTTTTTTCATGTTGCTCATGTATCTTCCCCTCTAGCAGTGCAGATCTGGGGTATTGCAGTTTCCTCCCTATAGACTTATAGTGGCCCTGTAGGTTTCCAAAACCTCTTCTTTAAGGGGGAGATCACTATTAGCAGCACCTCATGTAGATAAAATGCAGCCCTAACCAAATAGTCCCTATGATTACATTAATAGTATTGTTGTAATAAATAGGATAAGTTTGATTATTATCTACAGCATAACCAATAGATTTGCCATGAGGTCTACCATTTCTGATGATAGACAAAGAGGATGGGGAGGGGTGTAGGACGTAACTGTTAATGGGATAAGAAAAGAGTATATAGAAGTATTAGATTGTAGGAAGAGTGAAAGAGGAATCAAAAGAAGTTGGTTATTAGTATGAGAAAAGGGAGAAAGAGACTCTGAGGAAACATGTAAACAAAAGGAAAATAGAGTCACAAAAATAAAGAAATAAAAACTCAAGAATTTTCAAAAAGGAGAAAAAAATTTACACTTTAACAGTCATATATTATTCAAATCCCCCCGTCTTCAGTAGCCTGATGCATGAGAGGTACCTGAAAATTAGCTTCTAGTCTAAAGCAGACGTTTTAGGATGGAATTTGGCCCAACTAAAGATGGCGCCTTCCACTTCCAGGATAATCCAAGATGGCTACACCAGCTTTCAAACGTGTTGGCAAATGGGGAGCTGCAGCATGGGGCACGGGCACTGAGTCCACATGGGGTGCATTCGGTCAGGCTATGGTGCCTGCAGGTCCTGGCTGTGGTCCCAAAATGGCAGCAACCACATGTAATCAAACCTATGGATACTGTGACAGTGCACTTCCAGGCAAGAGTGGGCAGCAGTGATCTGCTGGTGGTCTACAGGCTACCAATGGATGATTGGCAGGTGGACCTCAGGCAGTGGGTGATGGTAGGTGAAAGGCAGGTGATGGGCAGGCAAGAGTCAGGCAAACAGACAAATGATGGGTGATAGGCAGAAGTCAGTCATGCACACTCAAAAAGTAGGCAATATGCTGGCAGACGGGAGGTGATCATGGGGGACCAATGGGGTAAACAGCAGGGGATCAGTGAGCAACAAAGTGTGCCTCACAGAGAAACAGATTTTCCTCTGCTTGACACCCAAGTTATGGAGCCTCCCTCTAGTTCATCATCTTGGATCCCCTCTAAATATGATTTTTAAAGGTGATTTTTATTCCATTTCTTTTAGCATTGAAATAATTAATAAAATGATCACAAGCAATATTGAGTGTTGCAATCAAATTTTTATCATATGTTATCTCATTTAATTCCCATGCAATCTAACAGGTAGGCCTTATTGTGTCATTTCTACTTACAGTTGAGATGTCTGAGTGCCTGGCTGTAGTCAATTCCAGCTAAATATATAAAAAAGAAAAGTGCATTATTAGCACAGATTCCTGAGAGATATGTGAGTTGTATGAAGTGGCATTTCTCACTTGATTGATGTCAGAACATGCAGTAGCATTACCTTTAGATATGCATCTGGCATTACAGGACAGGAAGGCATTCAATTTATGCAAAGGGCTCCTGTGACTTTTCTCTGAATTAGATTTTGAAGACAAAAGTCCTTCTTTGAACCTTTGCCATACTAAGGTTTGCGACATTGAGAGAGTTCTGATTTTCCACATCTCTAGGTTTTGAATAGAAAGAAGTGAAGGTGAAGAAGTAAATAACTCTCTGCTGCAGGGTTGGCCAGAAATACATTACAAAGTACATGTAGGGAGGCCCCTCAGCTTCCCTTGGTTTTCATCCATCCCTTATCACTCTTGATGTGCCTTGGGTGTCATCAGTCACTGGTTTGAGTTATCTGAGAGGAGAAAACTGAGATAAAGATAGTAATGCAAAAAGTTTACTGGAGAATAACCTGTCAAATGACAAAAGGAGGATGCAGGAATAGGCCATAGGGGATATAAAAATTTGGCAAGATCTTAGAAAGTCTGCAAGACCAATGGAGAAGTTTGGGATAAAGACTGTCCCTTAGAATCATCTTATGTCAGGCAGAAATTGTCTGCCCTATTCTATCACTGGCCCTCAGAATAGACTGAACTCAACTGAATAGCTGAGAGGGATCCTCTGAGAACAAAGGGCTGAGACTGTCAATAAACCTCAAGTCATATAGCAGGGTAATAAGCCATTTCTTGGTGGGATCTCAGTGGCACATTGGTGTGTCCACCAGAAAATGAAAAATTTGTAGAAAATTTCAGGAGGAAACTGGAACTGGAATTAGAGTCAAATAAAATGAATGTCAGTTTTGGTTTCTTGGTTAAACATTAGTAGCCCATAGGGCAATTTGAGCTTTGCTTTCCTCCTCTGAAAAATGGGAACATAAGATATATGAACCATGAAGTCTTGTGGGGAGATAAAAAACAAGGTGATGTATGTGCAGATGCTATTGTGAGGTATATAGTTGCTCTGAAACCTTTGGTAGTTGTTTTATTGTTATTATCATCATCATTATTATTATGCCCAAATAGTACTCATTTATTCAAGCATTCATTGAACAACTCTCAATTGAACACCTGCTATGTATCATGCTCCTTCTTACTACTGAGATTACAGTAGTGAAATAATCAGTACCTATTCACAGAGTGAAAGCACCCAGAAAATCACTGTGGACATGGGAACTCACACAAGAGATTTGATTAAGCAGACAGCCAGGGAGTCTGCCCACAGGGTGAGAGAGAGAGATTGAGAGAGAGAGAAAGAAAGTGAGAGAGTGAGTGAGAATGAGAGAGAGAGAGAGAGAGAGAGAGAGAGAGAGAGAGAGAGAGAATTTGAGAGAGAGAGAACAAGAGTGAGGGTGAGTGAGAGAAAAGAGAGGAAGAGAGAGTGAGAGTGAGTGAGAGAATAAGTGAGTGAGAGAGAGTGATAGTGAGTGAGAGAGGGAGAATCTTAAACTCCTTCATCTGAGCCACCCAAACTTACTATATTTGGCCACAGTATCCTTTTTTTTTAATCCCAGTGTAGAAGGTAACATAAGGTTCAGGTCCAGTTACAGAACATTAAATGATAAAAATAAATTCCCAATAAAATTTATTATTCTTATGGACACAAAGAGGGATGAGAGCAAAGAGAAGAGAAGATGTGAACATAGGGAATCTCAACCTGCTTGCTGCCACAGTGACAGAAGTTGTGTAAGTCCCATTCTCCAGCCAATAGGAGTCATTATCTAATTTATATTGGGGTTAGACTGTGTTGCAATAGAAAATGAGCCTGTGAGGTTTGAGATCTGCCCTCAAATGGAGAGGCTGAATGTTTTTGAGGAGACAGCCAAGGAGGTGGGGGTACCAGGGAATTCTAGATTGGGCAGAGTTCATTGGTAAGAGTTCTCAGGAGCCCGGAGAAGGAAAACAGGAGAGGAAGGGGCATCCCCACAACCTCTCTGATTTCCCATGTAGGAGCGGACCACCAGTGAGGGTCGTCACCCATCCCTGACAGGTCTGCAACCAAAGCTGAGGGAGACCCTGACCCAGTGCTGTGTTTGGGTTTTCAGAGAGAGAGAGAGAGAGAGTTCAGGGCCACTATAGAAGAGTTCTGAGGACTCACCATCAGTATAGCAAAGGCTGTCCAGAGTCAAATTCTGTGGTGGGCGAGGAGCTCAGCAGTGGCAAGGGGCAGAAATGCCCTATGGTGGATATTGGACAGGGAGGAGGGGGCACGATCAAGGCAGCTCAGATCTGTGAGGGGAGAGACAGTAGGCAATGTCCATGGAGCCCATCCCAGGTTTCATCACGGCAAGACTTTCCTACCCAGAAACATATTCTTCTCCCTTCTAAATATATTTCTGTACCTGGAAAATTTTATTTTCTCTTTCCTATCTGCTGACACCTTTTTGTTTACATTCTGAAACAACTCTTATGAAATTTTTGAATTTAGATAAATTACTCCATTTTAATAAGATGAAATATCTTGTTATTTACAGTACTCCAATTGAAACACAGCTAAAATTCTTGGATCCCTCTGTATATAGAATTGCACCTGTTAGGACCCAATTTTTAGCAACCTTGTTTTTAGTGATGACACAAAGCAATTCTAAACCCTTTTTGTTTACCAATCTGTGAAAACACCAATAATGTTTGTTACTCCCTGGAATTTAAGGAGTTAAGAGTACTAGATGTTATTTAACAGCTAGCCTTTTTGTAGATTATTAAGATGTCTCTAACAAACACATTTGAGTGATCCTATGTATGCCAAGTCTACTTTACTTATTTTACTGTAAAAACCAAGATATCAGACAAGTGCATTGAATAGTATCTGCCATCTCTTTCCTGTGGAAGAAAAGTCCTAGAAACAACTGATGTTAGACATTTTATAGACATCAACATTTTATTAATTTGACCACCTAGAGACCTGTGAGGTAAGTAATTTTAAAGACATTTTACCTTCATTTGTTTACCCAATTTTAAATTGACCCTTTTAAAATCACATGAATTAAAGGTATCTGGAGTCATTTTTAAAATTTTAATTCATGAGTGCTATATTTGGATGCACATACATAGACAACATGATATCAGACAATAGGATATACACATAACACAAAAGCAAAGGCCTTGTACCTTTTTGTAGGTGAATCTCCATTGCAATGTTATAGATGTTCAAAATAACTCGAGTTGAATAAAATAGAAATGATCAAAAAACCATTAACCTAGGTATGTAGGGTCAAAATTGTGAGCTCAAAAAATATAGCATTTAAGAAAAACAAAAGTCCTAGAAGAAAAAATGATAATGGCCATTAATTATTTTAGTAAAATAGCATGAGAGGATGAGAAAGAGAAAGGCAGAGGGAGGAAGAGTGGGAGGTGACAACCAGAGTGTCTCCTCTAGGCTGGGAGAGAGAGAGAGAGAAAATGGCCAGGGAGGTATTCTTAAGTAGTGGAATTTAACAATGATCAGACCAATGACTGCCAAGAATGTTTGCAGGCTGACGAGGTGGGTTGTAAGATGGGAGGGGGAGGAATATTGGCAGCAGCTAATGCAAATACAGGGAGCTTGTATACCAATGGGAAAAAAATAAAATAAATATACATACTTAAATAAATATAACAATTATATTTAAATATATATAATATGTGTATAATATATAATATGTATATATGTGTATAATATATAATATGTATATATAATATATAATATGTATAATATGTAAATATATATATTCATATACCAGCAAGTAATAAATATATCATATATTGGGTACATGGTGATTAGTGCCTGGGAGAGAAAATAAAGGCAGTCAAGACAGGACAAGTAAGGGTTTTATGTTATATATAGTCATCAAGGCAGATCTTGCTGCTGTGGTGATAACTGCACCAAACAGGAAGACAGCAAGAACTGTCTTGGGATGTATTGAAAAGGAACCACTAGACAGAGAGAATAGCAGGTCTAAAGTGGGAAGATGCCTAGACTGTTCAAGGAGCAGCAGGGGTTGACTGTGGTTGGAGTGAGTAAGCAAAGTGACCGTGAGAGGTGAAAGTCAAGAGCTACAGTAGGTACCAATCATACAGAGTCTTAGCAACCATGATAAAGACTTGGGTTTGATTGATAAGAGTGGAAGGCATTGCAGGAACTGATTAGGGTTAGACATGATCCCATAGGCTGATGTGTTATGAATAGATTTTATGGAGGGGCTCTGAGGAGAGAGGCACAAACCCTATAGTAATCAGGAAGGGAGATGATGTAGCTCAGACTTTGAATCTCAGCTGAAGTGATTGGATTCTGGATATGAGTTTAATGCAAAGCTACCAGTGTTTACCACGGAAGAGGGTGTATGTGAACCAAAGAGCAAAAATCACCCCATGAAGTTTTGAGCTTGAACAACAGGAAGCACAGCTGTATGCTGAGACAAGAAGGGAATGATATTTATAGCATGTTTGGGAAGATATTAAGGGTAGCATCTGGGAAAAGATCAGGATTTCAGTTTGGGAGGAAAAAAATTGTCCTGTCCTATCTGTGATTCTAGTAGATACTAAAATAGACAGTTGAGAGAAAGCCCTCTGCCAGTCCAATGGAGGATCCCACTTAGGGAGCTGTGAGTCTAAAGAAGGAGTTGAACACCTAGAAAATGAGAGTGTTGAGTTAATTAAGAAAATGTGTCTGGAATGGAAATAGATATATAGGAACTGAGCCCAGGAGCTCAGCATTTAGCATTGTGTAGAATGAGAGGCCAACACTAAAGGCCTCTGAGAAAGATCATCTTGTGAGAACAATAGGAAATAGTGTCCTGGAGTCCAGGTGAGACATGAGCTCATGGGTTTAGATGTTCCAGATCATGATCAATTAGCCACATTGCTTTTGGGCCTGTGGCAAAGCAGCCTATCATGGTAGGGAGTGCCATGGTGAGCTGCTTACTCATGGTGACTGGGAAGCAAAGGGGGGGATCCACAATCCACTTACAGTGCACACTCCCAGTGACCTAAACAACTCCAACTAGGCCCCCCCATTAAAGACTTCACCACCTCCTAGTAGTGCCAACCTGAAGACTAAGCCTTTAACACAGTCTTTGGAGAACAATCCAAATCCAAAATAAAAATATGTAAGATGTTTTTAACAAGAGGAATTTGAATGTGAACTTCCATTCTAATTATCCCATTTTTTGGCTATGTAGGTTTTGGAAAATCACTTCACCTCTCATCTCCATGTGCTTATCTATAACTATAGGATTAGACCAAGACTTTCACATTCATCTGGCCCTGAATCTCCTTAAGATGTTTTACACTGTGACCCAATAAGCATACATATTGATCTACACAGACATATATATTTGCAAAACTAAAATTTAAGAAACAATGCCTCCTTTTTTTTTTTTCTTTTTGTAGTGGGGATTGAACCCAAGGGCACATAACCACTGAGCCACATTCAAGCCTAGCCCTTTTTATTTTATTTTTTTATTTTGAGAGAAATTCTTGCTAAGCTGCTCAGGGTCTTGCTAAGTTGCTGAGGCTGGCTTCAAACTTGACATCCTCCTGCCTCAGCTTCCTGAGTTGCTGGAATTACAGGTGTACAACACTATGCCCTGCACAATGTGTACTTTTAATGTGCATGTAATTGCTAATATATTCTTTTCATTGCTAATCTAATGTATTTTAGTTTCATTTTGCCTTTGCTGTTGGGGTGTGTGTGTGTGTGTGTGTATTTTAAGTTTGGCTAACTAGTTGTGCAGTAGGTACACAACCCCAGTGGATCATGATCCAGAGTTTAAAAAGACCCTCTCCTAACTGCCTCTCAATCTTTAATTCTGCAGCTCTGAGAGCTCTTCCAGAGAAGGTAAAGGGCCCAGGAAATTCAACCATAGTTAAAGGAACATAGCCATAGGAACATTATAAGCATATGCTGAGAAATTGATCATAGGATGATTTTATTTTACTTTTTTAAAATGAGTGAGTTACCAAGACTTTAAAACGGGGTGATAGTAACTATTTGAATTTCTGCTGGCTACAGAGAAATCAGAATTTGTATGTCTGCCTGGTCTCACCTTGAGTTCTCCAGGCTATTTTCTTTCTTTACTTTTAGTCTACACTTCCTTCCTTTGGGGCACTAGCTCTGCCCTGGTATAGTTCAAAAATAATACCAACTGAGGTGTCTCCTTAAATACAACGTCTGCTATAGTAAGCATAATAACCAACCAATTATCTTCTTAAATATATATCTGTAAGTAAAAGCAGCACCAAAAAATTCTCACAGTTTTACTAGAAGTGATAGAGAAAAGAGAAATTTTAAGTTAATTCTTTCATGGAAATTAAAATCCACTTAAATATTTTAATAGATTTCTTACTAATGATCAAGAAATCAGGGACCCAGCTGAAAGCCAGATGTCAGGATCGAACTTGACTGTCAATGGGAAGTCACAGGCCTCACTTTTCTGGAGACTTTCTCAGTGTACCTGTTGTTCAAGGATAGTAACAGCAGCACAAGTCCTTTTACAAGTTCTGATTTGGACAACAATTTATGTGTTCCCTATATCTACAGATTAATCTATTTATTTTTTCTTTTTTGTGCACCAACTCTAAAATCAGTGGTCATGGGTTGGGTGTCCCTTTGGACAGTTGGCCAAAGGAAATTCTCTCTTGCTTACCATTCATTTTCCAATTGTGGCCTGACTGCAAGAAATCCTGAGGTCCTTCTTTTATTATTTTTCCAGCATTGTAGTCTTCATGTCCCATGGATTCATTTTCCTCTTACAAGTGCTCTGAAACAAAATCTGCTTGCTCCATTGCCGTGTACTTAAGGTAAGATGAGTTATCAACAATATTCTCAGGATGGCAGGTCCTCTCCTTTTAACTCCTATTTTCTTCCCATTGTCACTTACAAAGGTGGATAATCCAACCCTTAGAATTACAGCCACAAGAGGCTGTGCAGAGCTAGGGGCTATGATATGAAGTGACTAGAATTTATTATGGGTCACTGACTGGGCAACAGCTGCTCAGACTGACTCCTGGCTACTAATTCATTGATCTAACCCAGAAACACCATACATTCCTCCTCCAGTTGTTGGCCTGCCAGGAAGGAGGGGAGAAACCAACTCTTGACTTAATATAAAGCTACAAGGAAGACTAAGGGTTAGGTGCTGCCATTTGCCGATTTCATTAACCTCACAAAGGAGACAAGAAGTTAATTCCACTAGAAACAAGAGTGGTTTTAGTTGGCAATTCATCCTTATTCTTTAACTTATGCTGAGACACTATCCTTTAATCTGTAATAGCAGCTACTAAGCTGCTGTCTATATTCAAGTGTTGTTTTGTATGAGATAAATGATTAAAATTGGTGTTTAAATTCACTCTATTCCTCAATGAATTACTAGATTACCCTAACCTGTTCTCATCTGAAATGGGATCACAAAAATATGGGGCATCCTGTACTGTTATAGTAGATTCTATATTATTATATTGTATTAATAGGTTCAACAATACCAACTAGCCATTAAGTGAAGGGACCCTACCACACTCACTTACAAAAACACAACCTGGGCATAGTGATGCATACCTGTAATCCCAGCAGTTCAGGAGGCTGAGGCAGAAGGATTGTGAGTTCTAAGCCAGCCTCAGCAACTGGCTGAGGTCATAAGCCACTTAGTGAGACATGTCTTAAAATGGAAAGTGTAAGTTAAAGTGTAAAGGGCTGAGACACTATCCTTTGGATGTGGCTCACTGTTTAAGCACCCCAGGATTTAATCACTAATTTAAAAATATTTTTTTAAGAAAGCACAAACAAGGAAGCCAACAAATCAACTGCAAATATTAAATGTTATTAAAAAACAAGTTCTATTCATTCTATTGTGGAGGAGTACCCAAAATGTACTTGGTAGATTTTACTAGAATGGGTTAAAGTGTGGACTGACAGAAGAGATGTTAGTATCAGTGAACTATGTGGGTATTGCCAAATATTGAGCCTAAATACTCCTGTGAATCAAGTGTTTGCCTAGCATGTGTGAGGCCCTGGGTTCAATCCTCAGCACCACATAAAAAAATAAATAAATGAAATAAAGGTATTGTGTCCATCTACAAAAAAATATGTATTTTTTTTTAAAAATTGTTCTGGTTGGATCCTATAGTCACAGCAGTGATAAAGCTGACTAAAACAGACTCCGAGAAGATAACATATTTCTCTAAAAATGAACTGGAAAATAAGATTGTGTTCTCACCCTGTGTTAGAAATATATTAGATTTTGTTTTAAAGGCCTCAGGCAAGCAAGAGTAGTGGCTTGATTGGCAGCCCCCTGAAAGAAACGTCTATGTCCTGACCTCTAGAGCCTGTGAATATGCACCTACTTGAAAAATTAGGGTCCTTACAGAAATATGTAAGGATCTTAGGATGAGATCATCATAGGTTTTCTGAGTGGATCCTAACTCCAATGACTAGTGTCCTTTGAGATAAAGGAGGAGAGGGATTTGATGCAGATAGCAGTAGAGACAAGGCAAGGACGGTCATGTGAAGACCAAGGCAGAGATGGAGTTATGCAGAAGCAGCCCAAGGAACCCCTGGAGCCACCAATGGAGTGGAAGAAGGATCTCCCTTGGAGATTTGGAGGGAGTGATGCTCTGCAAACAACTTGATTTTGGACTTGCAGCCTTTAGGACTGTGAGATAGCCGGGCATGGTGGCGCACGCCTGTAATCCCATCACTTGGGAGGCTGAGACAGGAGGATTGCGAGTTCAAAGCCAGCCTCAGCAACTTAGCGAGGCCCTAAGCAACTCAGTGAGACTCTGTCTCTAAATAAAATACAAAATAGGGCTGGGGATCTGGCTCAGTAGCCAAGTGCACCTGAGTTCAATCCCCGGGTCCAAAAAATAAAAATGAACTGTGAGATAATATATTTCCGTTGGTCTAAAACACTGAGTTTGTGTGTGTTTGTTATTGTTGTTACTGTTGTTTTAATGGTTGTAATACTAGGAACTTAGTTCAGCAAGGGTATGGGGGAGAAAAAGGGTATGGAGAATGAATGTTTCAGTCCTTTCCTCCCATTTATTCCAAATATTGCCTTGGGCACTGATTAGACACAGATCTTCATTCTTGAAAATTGCCTTTAATTGATTAGCAATACTAAAATATCTCCATGTAAAATCAATCAAAATGGTCCACCATTTAAGATTTTCTAACATCACAGTGGGCATAGTGTCACATGCCTCTAATCACACAGTAGCTCAGGAGGCTAAGACAGGAGGACTGCAAGTTTGAGGCCAGCCTTTGCAATTTAGTGAGGCCCTAAGCAACCTAGCAAGACTGTCTGAAAATTAAAAAAATAAAAAATGTCACTCAGTGGTTAAACACTCCTGGGTTAAATCCCCAGTACTGAACAAACAGAACAAAACAAAACTAACTTAAGCTTTTTATATAATAAGGAAGTAAATAAATCTAAACATCAGTGGGGGAGTGATTTCTGCAGTAGAATATTTCAGTAGTGACGATGTTAAAATCACACTATTATTAGGAAGAATAATTGGCCAGACCACCTTGTCAACCAAGACATGTATTTCAATAGCTAGAAAAGGTCATTAGTATCTCTGATGTTCAGTGTGATCCTTACAAACTAGGGATCACTGTGGTTCAGCTTTCTGTCTCTGTGACCAAGTACCTGCTATGAATCAATGTAAGTTAGGAAATATTTATTTTGTCTCGTAGTTTCAAAATTTTCAAACCTTGATCTCTTTTCTCTATTGCTTTGGGCCTGTGGTGATGTAGAACATCATGGCTGAGAGGTCATGGAAAAGTAGAGCTGCTCACCTCATGGCAGCTAGGAAGCAAAAGGAGAGGAGGAAGGAACTCCGGTTCCAATAACCCCTTCAAGGACATGTCCCCAAAGACCTAAATACCTTTCCCTGGGCCCCAGCCCTTCGAGTTTCTACCACCTCCCAATAGCACAACAGGCTGGTAACCAAGCCTGTAACCCGAAACTTAGGGAACACTCCAGATCCAGACTGAAAAACAACATATCTACAAGCATGTACTTTTTAGACTTTTTAACCCAGTAACCACATTTCTAGGACTAATAGCAATCACAGTGATGCATATAGAGTTATCCATAAGGATGTTCTTTTAGGTGACATTTATTAATAGCTAAAAAAATAAACAAGTAGACATCCCAATATAGAAATTAGCTGAGGTCAGGTGCAGAGGCCCCCAGTGACTTGGGAGGCTGAGGTAGAAGGATCACGAGTTCAAACTAGCCTAAGCAACTCAGTGAGACCCTGTCTCTAAATAAAATACAAAATAGGGCTGGGGATCTGGCTCAGTGGTTGAGTGCTCCTGGATTCAATCCCCAGTACCAAAAAAAAAAGAAAGAAAGAAAAAAAAAAAAAGAACAAAAAAGAAGAAGGAAAAAATTAGCTGAAAGGTTGCCCGTGGAGATCACAGAATATATAACAATTGAAAAGATTACAAAGATCTATACTTATTGAAATATTGAAAGGGCAGACTGCAAATTATTATTTACCATATTATCTCATTTTTGTGAAATATTTACATGCAGAGAAAATAGACTAGAAAGTTACATACTAGGTTTTTATCTGTGATTACCACTCTGACCAGCTTTGAATGACTGGCACTCTTTTTGCAATATATATGTATGGTTCTGTGAGAGGTACCATTTTCCACTCCATAAAGGAGTGATTGTCAATTATTTAAACAACTCTGAATCTCAACTAGAACTTATTTATCATCTAGCTTCTAGTATTTCCATGTTAATATTCTTTGAGTTAAATGTTAAAAAGGCATGAATTTTTCTAATGTCAGATTCATAATTTCCTTTCCTTCCCTCTCATCCTTCCTTCCTGTACCCCATCTTTCTTCCTCTCTCTCTCTCTCACTCTCTCTTTCTCTTTTAAGTGTAATAGAAGACTTGGGGTAGGGGAAGGAAATTAAACTTTTAAACTAAATAATCAGAGCATAGTATTAATGGTTATTTCAATTATACTTAATATTTTTGAGATCACAGACCCTTATAGAATTTGATGAAAACTATTGATATTCTCTCCAGAAAATGCACATAGAAACAACTTGATATATTTGGGGGAGAAGGTGGTGTTCATGGACTATCTGGAGCACATCACACATCAATTTCAGGTTAGGATGTCCTGAATGAAATCATCTTTTATATTCTCTGTAATTGAATTTTTCTAGGCCAAGGGAAGGGTCCTTATAATCCTACGACTCTATTGCACTAAAAAATTTCTTTGTCTTCCAACAAATTCTTATAAACAAACAAAAATATTGAAGGGCAATCTTCTTATCTATTGTACCTAGGAAGGCTGGATCTGTACCCCTATATCTGTGGGACCCAGCTATCATGTTTATAAAGAGTTTAGTTCTCTACATTTGAGAACATCTATTGCTTGACAAAAGATTAATGTTTTGAATTCATTGTATATATGTATATAGGATCAAATACTTTGAACACCATATGTGGCAAGCAGACATCTATCCAGTATACAAGCAATATGATGTTCGAATTTTTCTTAGCTACTTCTGAGTGAGTTTCACTTAAACCTTATTCACTAGGACCTGAGTGAACTTCTCTGCTGGATTAACAAAACAAGAACTTGCTTATTACCTCAAAGAGGAAATGAGAGAAGATGGAGAGAAAAATGTGTCACAGAAGAGATAAGCAAAAGATCTAGATTGGAAGAGATGTCCCCTCCCTAGGAGCAAACCATGGGAACTGGTGAAATTATTTGAGTTACAAAATGCTAAAGTGGGATAAAAATATTTTCCCCAATGCAAAACCTATTTAAAAACTAAACTTTAGAGCTGGGGATCTAGCTCAGTTGGTAGAGTGCTTGCCTCATAAGCACAAGGTCCTCGGTGCAATCCCCAGCACCACAAAAAAAGTTCTAAACTTTGTTTTTAGCCTGCCTGGAAGGTAAATTAAGTTGTGGGGATGGATGCAGAGGTAAAAACAGTGGTTCCATCAAGAATTTATGCAAATCTATGAATGCCATGGAATGGAGTTCAAAGTTTAACCAAAACTCTGAAGGATGTTGGGACATGTTTTTCTGGATTGCATATTTCTGATATTTAAATTATAAATGTTTGATTCATTTATAATTCAGATGTGTTCTTTTAAAGAAAAAATATCTTGGTTTTAAGAATTCTAATACATTTATCTTCAAGGTCTAAATTTAGGCATATTATATAATTCACCACAACTTCTGGGCTTTCTTTGCTATGAATGTTTTTCTGCAGAAATTGAAGGTGAACAAGAAACTTAAAATAGTGGAATCTCTCCATTCCTGCTCAAAATTATTGAAATGATGCTCCAAAAGCATCTTTGGTTCTTTCATAAATAATTGTCTATGACCAGAGGTGCTGTTGACCTGGACTGTCCAACTTGTGCAGTTTCTATGGCAAGATAACCACTGAGAATCTCACCTTCCCCTTTGTGGAGGAATTTCTTTTCCCTCATAGGAGATTCATTGGCTACCTGGTCACTATCAAGTTGATTGACTCTGATTCTCAGTTTTGGACAGGACTGCTTGGTATGGGGTGAAATGGAATTCTAACTTACCAGAATGGAGGTTACAAGGAAGTTTGTAGGGAGAATATAGAATATAAAGGCCAACTATGAGACACCTAGATTTTTTTTCTCTAATTTTACTTTTTAATTTGCCTTTGGTATACAATTCTATGACTGTTATCATGTGGATAGAGCCTGATAAAACACCACCATAATCAGGATAGAGAGGAGTTCCATCAACTTCCAAAAAAAAAAAAAAAAATCCCTTATATTAAAACTTTATGGTGAGATTCTTTCCCACCAGATAAGTTCTGGCAACCACTGATTTGCTCTCCACTACTGCAGCCTTGGCCTTTTAAGATAATTATGCAAATGAAACCACACCTTTGCAAACTGACTATCATTTTTTAAAATTTATTAATGCAGAATGCAGGGGTCCTTGAGGTGGTGAGGCAATGGAGCAACAGAATCAGCCCCAGTAGACAGGTTCTGTGATGCAGTCTCAAATTTATTAAGGAAGCACAGCACTTTTATACAAGAGGGAGTTCGAGAACAAAGAAGCCTGTAACATGATAGTCTGTGAGGATGGTCCAATTAGAGGTCACACAGTTTCACAAAGGGAGTGGGGACATAGGAGGACAGGTGAAACTCTCCTGAGGCAATGGCCATTGGTGGATCTAGTCAATTGAGGGTGTGCCCCCAAACATAAATAATCCTGAGCGTCCTCCAGGATTGCACTATTCCACAGTCTAGGGACCATATACCTCAGTGGCCTCTTCCAACATCCCCACAATTTATTTTTTAAAATTTTTACAGACTTCATTTTGATTCATTGTACACAAATGGGATACAACTTTTCATTTCTATGGTTGTGCATGATGTAGATTCGTACCATTCACGTAATCATACATGTACATAGGGTAATGATGTCTGTCTCATTCCACCACCTTTCATACCCCTGCTCCCTCCCCCTCTCATTTCCCTCTATGTAATCTAAAGTTCCTCCATTCTTCTCTCACCCCCGACCCCTGCAACCTGTTTATATATTATCATCCACTTATCAGGTAAAACATTCAGCCTTTGGTTTTTTGGGATTGGCTTATTTCACTTAGCATGATATTCTCCAATTCCATCCATTTATTTGCAAATGCCATAATATTATTCAAACTGACTATCCTTACTCAGCATGATGCCCTTAAGTATTATCCAAGCTGGACAAACATCTCATTCTTTATTATTACTGTGTCATATTCCATTGTTACTTTGTATCAATTTTTAAGAATTCAACCCAGCAAAGACATTTAGATTTTTCCCCAGTTTGGGATGTTACACATAAAACCAACAGGAACACTCATCTACAGGATTTTGTATAAACATAAATTTCCATTTCTCTGATGAACACACCAAGGCAGGGACTTACGTTGGTTTTTCAAAAAAAGAAATAGAACAGGTAATGGTAGTTTCAGATTATTTAAAAATATCAAATTCTTTCCCCTTTTCCTTTAGAAATTCTACTTTTATTGATGTAGATCTTTGTACTCAGTATGGAAAAATGAAGGATTACAAAAACAAGATGAGCTGAGAAACAGAACCACAAGCCACTAAGAAGCGACACACATCTTTGACTATCAAAGAATATTTGGCATGAAAATTGCCAGGTTAATTTCTGCAGGGAATACTGAGTAAAAACAAAACAATGGTAATAGATAATTTTCATGTAAAGGAAAAAATTAGGTGTGATATTTTTTGTGGGGGGGTAAAGCTGACAGCTGAAACTGTCATAAATCCACTGAGGAAAGCTTTCAGAGTTTATATGTAGAAACCTTGAGGGACTGGGTATAGGGAAGGGTTACTTTCCTTAATAGTTTCAGGAACATGAGTTTTTTAAGGATCAAGAAGAGACACCTTGTTGACACTGAATTAGATGTTTACTGTGGAGCTAGTTATTGTTCATCATGATTCTTGTACATAAAATAACCTCAAGGTTTATTAAAACAATATAAAGCTTCCCATTTTGTCAGAGTACCACAAACTTGTAAATTGCCTTGGGATATTTCCATTTTCTGGCTTGACATTGAAAAATGCAGTTCATCCTCAAATTAAACATTATAGAGGAATCCTACTTGTACCAAATACCTTTTTATAGACTTAAGTGCATTAAGTGTTTTCTACTATCTTGCCCTTGGATGACCCTTCCTTTGAATTTTTTTCTTTTTAGTTTTTAATCTTATGAGTGGTAATAAACTTGATAGATCTCACTAAAGAGTCTATTCTAATTTAATCCACTTAAATTAGGATTTAATTTTAGTCAACTTTGCTTTACTTGACCAAAAGACCTGAGAAGAACAACTTAGAGGAGGAAAAGTCCATTTGGGCTCATGGTTTCAGAGGTTCAGTCCATGGTTAGCTGATTCCACTGCTCTGGGTCCAAAGTGGAGCAGAATATCATGGCAGAAGGACATAATGGAGCTCAGGACATGGCAACAGGGAAGCAGAGAGACCTCTGCTCACCAGGGCCAAAATATAAACCCGAGGCATGCAACCAATGACCTACCTCCTCCAGTCATACCCTAGCTACCTACAGTTAACACCCACTTAATCCTTATTAGTGGTTAAGCCATGTTAATCTAATCGTTTCACCTCTGAACATTCTTGCGTTGTCTCACACATGAGCTTTTGGGGGATACCACATATCTAAAACTTAACATTTGCTTTACTCTTTCACCACAAAACAAGAAGCTTATAACAGGTGTAGAACAATGACAGGTGACCACATCCATGGAATGGCATGATGGACAAATCAAAGCTCATTACTCAAAACATTTCTTCCACTTCCCTACCACATTTGATATTGGAGGACTTTTAGGCATTCTTTGAATAAAGATATTACCCTCACATTTTAGTCCCTATTAATACATATATAAGTTTATTGATACTTCTTCTTTGATGAAATAGTTAAGAAGATTAACTCTAAAGTCAAGAGTGCAGCAAATATATTATTTTTATCCTTATTGTTTTACTAGTTAGCATGTAATCATGAGGAAAAGCAGAGCACAAAAGAATTAGGGACAAGGAATACCATATAATCAGTGCAATTAAAGTATCTTTAATTGATAATCCTGCTAATATGTATGCTCTGACTCTTTTGAAAGCTGATGCATTACTGTGACAATCCTTAGTAGTAATTACATAGATTTCATTCCACTAGTGTTTATGGACATCGTGAGTAATTAATAATTGATTGATAGGTGCTTAAAAGTAATCATGGCAACAGATGCTATACCTTTGCTACAGAAATAAATTTTTTCCATGAATCTTTTTTTTTTCTGCCCCATGAATATTATAAAAGAGTTTTTCTTAACATAACTTACACCTAAGAGTGTCTTTTGGTGGAGCAAATGATCTGGATATTGTAGTCACTATGCATGTCTACTTTAGCCTTTATGGGTTAAAGATATCTTGAGGTATCCAAGGACCAGACAGAAAGTGAGCAGAGGAACTTTGAGGTAAAATTTGAGAGCTAGTCCAGGTTAAATCTTACTGGTTACCCACAGGCCACCATCTTCTAAATACGGTGGTAAGGTAGTAGAGATTTTGACAGGAAAGTGGTATGATCAGATTACCATATATAAAGGTGGCAATGGCTGTTATGTAGTGGAATATTAAGGCCCAAGATTGCTAGAGCAATAATTCCAAGGAAGGGGCTGTGGACATGTCCTAGCAAAGACTTCATAGCAGTCTGGGCCAGGATGGTAGCAATGAGATGGAAATCATCTCTTTCATATGTTATTCTTATTCCAGAAGAGCCATGAATCCTTAAAGAAGAAACTGAGGCTCTCTTGCTACAGGAGCCATCTCTCAGAATTGGTCTCAGACCTGGGAAAGCTGCATCACCTCCAGCTTTCATAGCTCTTTGCAGACCACTCTTTTAGGACTTAGCAGCTGGAATTTGGATAACCATCAAAAGTTCTATCAAACCGGGCCCAGTGGCGCACACCTGTAATCCCAGCACTTGGAGGCTGAGGCAGGAGGATCGCGAGTTCAAAGCCAGTCTCAGCAACTTAGCGAGGCCCTAAGCAACTCAGTGAGACCCTGTCTCTAAATAAAATACAAAATAGGGCTGGGGATGTGGCTCAGAAGTGGAGTGCCCTGGGTTCAATCCCCAGCACCAAAAAAAAAAAAAAAAAAGAAGAAAAAAAAGTTCTATCAAGTACTACATAGGTCCGTGTTCTTCAAAGAATACCTTTCAGTCCCTGAATGAATCATCTTGTTTAAAGCCCTCGATTTATTTTCCTACTGACTGAGTCTCATAGTGCCAGGGCTTAGTGTTGTTCTTATCATTTCTTATGCTGAACATTTAGCAAATCTGTGCTTTTCAACTATAGCTCAGGTATATGCTATAGTGGTTGTTTTTCTTGTTTTCTTTCATACCAAAGTGTCATGATATTTCATATCACCTTTTTTCCCATTTTGCTTGATGACAATGGAGATTGAGGTCTTAAAATTTAATTTTCATTTGCAAATCTTTCAAAGAACATGTATTTTGCTGAAATTTTCATTTGGAGCATAAGTTCCAAGTCATTTATATTTTATGTTTTTGAATCACAAATTATCATCAAAGCTGGGATATTTCTCCTTTCTATACACACAAAAATAGAATTATTTATAGGCTATTAAGGCAATGTTTCCCAAAGGGTCAATTTGATTTTTGAGATATTAATAGATATTATAGAAAAAAAACATATTCCTGATTTCCCATTATTTTTTTAAATGAATGGTTAAAAAAAGTATTTTTTTAACCTTGGGATAGTATTTCTTAAATCCTACAGGATGAAAATGTGCTACGAGGCTCAGGTGAGAGGGATTAGTGAAATCTACCACATTTCTCACAATGAATTGAGAGGAGAGCCCCTTTGCACAAACCATTTACAAGTAGTGGTCTATCAAGAAATTTCACTTGAAGGTATTTCTGTATTCAAAGATCAGACTGGAAAGTCATGGTTTGGACCAGGACAAAGAAGGTACAGTTTCTTATGTATATTTCATGTTCTTAGATACCTTGGCTAATGCTATAGGACCAGATAAGGAAATATAGAATATCAGATTCATGAAATTTGGGATTTTTAGGGGTCTAAATTTCTGGTGAGAAAATTCAGAGTAAAGTCAGGTGAACTGCCTAAGGCCACACAGCTGGGGTGGATGGTAGTAGTGTAGTATTGGGATTCTTTGTATTTAGCTGTGGTGATCATCTCTACCATCTATGAGTGGAGAATCTATTTTTATGCCACTTCTATACTTACCTCACCACCTCCCTTTTTCCAAATTTTTACTCTAGACCATATAACTGTACTCCACCATAATGACAGATATATAAGACATATGAATCTGTGTTCAAAGAGTGTTTTGAGAGAAACTGATCAAGAAAGTCAAGACTAAATGTAGATAAAGGAGGAAAATCCAAACTTGGGTGCGAAAAATAAATAAATAAATAAATAACAAGAGTTGATGTTCCTTGATCAGTGTTATTGGTTAAAAGGAAGTGGTGTCTTCATTCAGAACTCACTTAATATCCATCATCAGTGTCACATGGCTATAAGAAGACCTAAGTTCATCTTGGGATCCATAAAGGGAAATATAATATCCAGAGAAAGAAAGCAGCCTGTTTCTACCATGTGCTAATGAGCCTTTTGGAAGGTTGGCTGAACATTCAGAAATGTGGACAGCAATTGCATCCCCTTTTCTGCATGGCTCCTCTCCCCTCTGTTGTTCTGATTTGTGACTTCCAGTTACACAGAATGCTAGCTGGCTCACCATTTCCTGTCTCAATGACCTCCTCTCCTCCATTCCTGGAGGGGAGTGTCTAATGAGATGCTTACTCTTTATGCTACCTGGGGCTTCCTCTCGGCTCGACGTTTGAGGCAGGAAGCCTTCCTGACTTCCCCCTTTTATCTTGAATTAAGATGAAAACTGAACAAATGTGGTGAGATTCTAAATCTAATAGCTATTTTCCCAAATCTCTGAAAGATGTTGGTTCTCTAGTCATGAATTTTAATCTATATTTCCCTTAATATTTGAAAGTGCTGTAAGAAAAAACTTAAAACATTAAGAGTAAGCAAAAAAGCAATTGTAATAATACTACGACTTCATGGACACTTTCAGGATGATTAGGGTTTTTTTTAAGCTTCTCAAGATTAATTTATACTGAATTGGATGACTGTAATTAGGAATTCCATACAAGTAGAAAAATACAACTTTTTTGTTCAGTTTTGTTTTTCCTTAGTGAAACTCCAGTCACCCAGGCATTCAAGGTAGTAACTATTATCACTATTATTCATGTTTTAAAAGTTGCTAATTGGAGCCGATGATGGTGGAATATGCCTACAATCTTAGTGACTTGGGAAGCTAAGGCAGGAGGATCAAAAGTTCAAGGCCAGCCTCAGCAACTTAACAAGGCCCTCAGCAACTTAGTGAGACCCTGTCAAAATAAAGAATAAAAATGTCTGGGGATATAACTCCATGGTAAAGAGCCCCTGGATTCAATCCTCAGTACCCCCCCCCCCAAAAAAAAGTTGCAGCAAACATTTGATTTCTATACTATTGCTATTTAAAGGAAAACTGAAGAGTAAGCTTCAGAAATAACGAAACAGAAAAAGAGAACATTATAGTAACAGAAAGGAACAAGTGAGAGAACCAGGGTTGAGGGTTGCAGTAGTTTCAAAGATAGACCTTTGTTCAGGAAAATTGTTCTTAGTGTTCTTCCTTCGCCCTACCTATTGTGCTTCATGCTCTTTCACATAATTTATTGCTCTTTAATACACTCAGTCGCACAATCATTTATTGAGTCTCTGTATGAGGCTATGTACTTTGATTTTCTGGAGTCTTCAAAAATAAATGTTTAACCTGAAATCATTTATAGTCAAGTAGAAGAGATAATATGCACCTACAAATAACTGAAATGCAATGCAGAGTTGGACACAAGTCACAAATACAGGAGCAAATTGCCTTTGGGGACTGCTAAGTGGGTCATGTCACCCCTTCCTATCAACAAGGTTGTCAGCAGGGAACAGAATCCAATTCAGATGGTTCTAAAAACTTTAATGAAGGAACTATTTACAGAGGTGTAGATAGGTTCAGGGGAACTCACAAGGGATATTGAAGTTGCAAAGACTAGCAGCCACAGGAAGCTGTTAGAACTTTGGCCCTTAAGGGACCAGGGGAGGAAATCATGTTATGGAAGCCCAATAAGGGGTGGAGGTGGCGAGGAGTATGCCTGGCAGGAGCTGTAACCACGGTTACAGGAAAGTAGCCACTGCCAGGACCAAAAAAAAAAAAAAAAAAGAAAAAATATGGAGGCAGGGGCTGGAACATGCTTTGAGAAATCAGTGCCCCCCACCCTGCCCAATTTCTGATTTCTTGATGTAATGTTCCACTGGCCAACAACAGTGAAGTCAACTGATGTGGGAGGCTGAATAATGCAGTCAATAAGATAATGTAGCCACCTAGGACACTGATCAGGATAGTCAAGGACAGAAGAGAGGTCTGATGATGAAGGAGGCTCTTGTTGAGGTATTAGGAGCATATCACACAATGATATAAGCCTTGGAGCCCAAGAGCATGACTAATATCAGGGGAGAACATTCCCAGGGGTGTGAACAGATGGAAAGAAGGCAAGGGAGTGGAAAATGAAAGACATGAACTCAGAGTGGCTAAAATATATGGTTGTATCAGAGAAGTAGTCTTATCATGAAATGGGAAAAAGCATTAGGTGCCCACCCAGGTGGTTGTCCTGTGGGTGGTAGTCTAATGGTCTTGACTTAGAGAGCAATGTGGGGCAATTCATGTAGTCTCAGAAAGGATAACTTGGAGGTAGCAAGACTCTGCTGAGAAACCAGGCAGGAGAATAGTATAATCATTGAAATAAGTAAAGATGCTAGTCTGAAAGGAGTGGGGAGATCACAGGAAATCATGGTTCTACAATCAACAGTAATTAGCAGTGGATTAGATATAGAAGATGTAAGAATAAAGGCTTTGAACCTGGGTAATCTATGTCGTTTGATAGCACAGGGCAAGAGGTTAGCAAGAAGTGGAACTGAGCGAGGAAGAGATGAATTCATTTCAGTTACTCATACTGGGCGGTGGAGCCTAAAGTGGTACATTTTGGGGGGGACTTAACTGCATAGAGATGGTAGTAGCTTCCTGAAAGTAAATAGAGTTTCCAAGAATAGGAAATAATAATGGATTTATTAGAGGCAATTTGGAAAATCACATATTAGTAATGTGATTATGTAAAGGTGTCAATACAAGATGTAGAAAAGGGATATTTTGGGGTAGGAGAAGAAAAGAAGAAAATACCAGGCCATTAGAAGCCATGGAAAGAGGTATATTCAAGGTAAAACATTTCTAAAAAGAACCAGGACTGAGAAAGACTGTTGGAGTGGGCAATTATGTAAATTACTCTTTCAGAGACTTTGATGGAAGGAGCTGTGTGAGGACAGACCATGTGCAGGCAGGTGGCAGGGAACAAAGGTGGGGCTTTGTTTCTGTGAGAGGAGACCCAACCATGAGAGCAGAGAGTAGGAAAGCACTATTTCTGCCTATTTTTGTGTAACTGAAACAATATTAGTTGTCCTCAAAAAAATTAATAACAATACACTAAGAGTCCACAGGAGGGAGACACTACTTTCTAAAGTGACCTGATGAATAATTAAATTACCATAATATTTCAGTGCTTAAATTAGTAATTGAAGCTTTTACATATTTACTTTTCTGTTGTAAAAAATTGAAGGAACATTTTTAAAACTTTAGTGGGACATTTATCTTGAACATGATGATTCTTCCTTTAGCCTAGTATAGTTTTCTTTTTTTTTCTTTCTTTTTTTTTTTTTTTTTTTAAGAAAACTGCTTGTTGAGCATGATTTTTACTTTTGTAGACCTTGACTAGTGATAAAAATCTAAGTTCTCTTCCACTGTCTTCTTAGGTAATTATATCCCATGTGTGTGTGGTGTTTAAAATTGTGTGTGCGTATGTGTGTGTGTATTTTGTGTGAGTTTCTGAAGTTCTTCATGGTGAAGTTTAGTGTTCAAATAGCTGGATTAAGTTGGTATTTCTATGCTGAAAATGAGATTTTAATTAAGGATGTGATGCTACCATTTCTGGTTCAACATAGGCTACCCTTCCCCATCATCTTGGAATGAGTGAGTCACATGACTTGCTTTGCTTAATGGAGAGTATGTAGGAGGGATGCATTTAAAGATAGAGCACACTGAGCTTTCTTCTGCTCCATGGGGAGTCTCAGTTGACATTGTGAAAGAGTAAACACTCATTCATACAAGACCCCCTAGTGACTGCAAGCAACATAGTCTGTCACAGCCAAACTGTGTGCATCAGAACATACAAGTAATAAATAAAGTTTGTTAACATAAGTAGATGTCACTCAAACTTTTTCTTTAGAAGACATGATAGTATTTTAGTCTTCATAGGTAACATTATCTGCATCACAACTCTTCAAATCTGCCTTTGTAGTTATTTTAGTGCAAAAGCTATCATAGATTAAAAAGTAAATAAATGGGTATAGATAATTTCCAATAAAACTTTCTTTGTAAAAGTAGATAGCAGATAGATTCAGTCTATGGAATATAGTTTATTGAAATCTGCTTTAAGGCCCTGAGTTGTTGAGTTTGTTATAGCAGCACAACACAAACCATACTGTCTGATGTAGCTACTACTATCCTTTATAAAGGGGATTTGCTTGAGAAGTGAAGAGACACAATGGTAATTTTGTATTTCTCAGTGAGAGTATTTGTTAAAATAGGACTATGTAAAGGTGTTTTGTGTTTAAATCTTTAACTGAGTCACAGAAGGAATCAATTAAATAAGATCATAAAAATCTACATGGGACAATTAAGAAAAAGTGGGTCACCTAGAAATTTTCATCAGTATTGAACACATACACACACCAAAAAAAAATATATATATATGTATTTATTTTATATATATTATTTATTATATATATATATACTTACATATATATATATATATATTTAACAAAGAAATTCTCTCTGAAAAGTTGTAGAAATGGCCAGGAAAGTAGCAACTGGTGAACAAGCTATATCTAAGCAGGGGCTCATGGAATGACATTTTCCATGCCATTTAAACCCTAACACAAATAGTAATTGAGTTCAAATTATAATTACAGAGGTTTAGAAAGAGGTCAGAGGTGAGATTTAGGGATTCTAGTAATTTTTCACTTCTCAAATTTTGGGGTTGGTTGCATAGGTGTGTTGGCTTTATGAAAATGTTTTTGGTTGTATACCTGGGCATAGGCATTCTTTTCTGCATATACGTTATACTTCAATTCAAAAAGGTTTTCAAATATAGTCATTTAAAGAATTAGAGTGAAAGAAACCATTTCTGAAGTGTTATGTAATCAATGCACAATTCAGGTTAAAGAGTGATTTAGAAAGTGTGATTGTTTAGTCAATAAATTTCAGTTCGCTATGGTATAGCCAATGGCTGTCTAGGCAATGCTGTATTAGGACTTTGCTCCCACTTTGCCTATTTGCTAAAACAATGCTTCTTTGGAGAATAAACTTCACAGTGCGCAGATGTCTCTTTGATGAGAAAATACCCTAATTTCTCTTCTGATCAGCAATGAGGGCCCTATCAGCCAAATTCTTATGTCCATCAGATTTTCTAAACTGAAAGCAAAGGTGTCTTCCTTGCCCACAGCCTTTAGCTCTTATCTCCCTTCTGTCATCCATGTTGCTGATTTCTTGCTTCATGCAAATGGAAACCTAAGCCCAGGATTCCTTAGGGGAGCTGAGGGATCTTATTCACCAGAAGCAAAATCCCTGGCAAACAAATCTTTGCAGTTCTAGCAGAAGAAAAAAAGAAGAAAAGAAGAGGGGTAGTTGGCAAGTACAAAAGGTAATCTGTCAGGGAAATATCTATCTAATTCTCTGACCTACAAATAGACTGAATCCAGATGAAACACTACAGAACTGAGAATTATCAGAGAATTATCAGGTTCCCACAAATGTAGTGATAAGTTGTCATAAAAAAAAAAAGCTATGTTAATAATTTCAGAATCCTGGTTTTATTTTATTTTTTTTCACTGTGAGGGAGAGTTAAGATTTAATATAGATATACTTAATTCATTATTTCAGATTACCTTTGCCCTACTATTTATTTATTTATTTATTTATTTATTTATTTATTTAATTTTTTAAACTGATTTTCTTGATCATACTGACAATTATGTTTTCTTGATCAGGTTTCTTTACTTAGACTGACTTCTTAAGGGAAGAGTTAATTTTATCTCCTTTCAATAGAAATTTTGGCATAATATTTTAATAGCTTAAGAGAGGATGATTATTATATTTAAAATAAGAGGTATATTATTTTCAAATTAAACTTCAGAATGTAATATGTACTTTCAATAACAAATTGTTGGATTCATTATGGACTATATGAACATAGTACAGGGGCTTATATAATATTTTTAAAAATGTTTTTTTCTTGTGAAAGTATCTTTTTATTTTAAATCAAGAAATGCATCCACCATAGTCATGATATTGGGATCGACATTTTAATAAGCAGTTTCAAAGTGTAATAGAAAATTTTAGACTGAAAGCAAAGGTATCTTCCTTGCCCACATTCTTGTTCTTATCTCCCTTCTGTCATCCATGTTGCTGATTTCTTGCTTCATGAAAATGGAAACCTAAGCACAGGAAATTCTAGTAGGGTTCATTAGAATTAAGTTTAGGTTTGATCTCTATCACTTGTTTGCTTTGTGATGTGAACATTTTCTTTTTTTTTCTGGTACTGGGGATTGAACCCAGGGGCACTCAACCACTGAGTCACATTTGCAGTCCTTTTTTATTTTTCATGTTGAGACAGGGTCTCACTAAAGTGCTTAGGGCCTCACTAAGTTGCTGAGTCTGACCCTGAGCTTGCGATCTTCCTGCCTTAGCCTCCTGAGTGGCTGGGATTACAGGCATACGCCACCAGGTCCAGCAAACAATTTAATTTTTATGAGCCTCAATTACTTTACCTGTATCACAAGCATACAAATTCCTGCCTCACATAGATTATGATCTGGATTAAATCAGACAACAATCAATAAATGATAATTTCTCTTTGTAAAGCATCTAATTTAAGTTGCACAGAGTCTATAAAAGATGGCTATATTTGTCAACTGCTTTAAGGACCAACCTTTGTATCTTAGTGACTTACAACCACAAGCTGCCCCAAATATGTCAGTCATTGTTGATTGACCTATACAGTTCAGTGTTTCTTCTCTTTCTGGGACTTAGCCCCAAGGTGTGGTTACTACTTAAGACAGACATTGCAGAGGAGAGGGACAAAAAAGGCTGAATCAAACTTCCCCTTGAATGTGGCATATGTAACATCTGCTCACATTCCATTGGCCAGAGTGAGTCACATGATGGAGACTGACAATAGGGCCCCACTGGTACTCTGTAGGGATCCTCTACAAAGCATGCATTCATGTAGGGAAAAGGGAAACAAATAAATGGGGGAAAATATAATAGACTTCAATGATATTGCCCATCAGGGCATTACTCAGTGGAATAGTGGTTCTTTTGCCTGAGCATCTTAAGAAATGGTGATAATTTATACCCAGTCTTCAACATAAACTGAAAGCAATATGAGAATTTAAAGTTGTCACAGCCTTTTTAAAGGCTACATTTGTGTGTGTGTGCATGCAGTGTAATTAAAGGAACAGTTTTTAGGGCTGGGGTTATAGCACAGTTGGTAGAGTGCTTGCTTGCAAGCACAAGGCCCTGGGTTCAATCCCCAGCACCACAAAACAAAAAAAAAAAAAAAAAAAAG